>VZTL01019116.1:6871-33803 GCA_013400535.1 Scopus umbretta | reverse complement strand
AAAAAAAAAAAAAAAATTTGAGGTGTTGTGTGTTGGGGGGAAGCCTTTTCATTTGGCTACGTTTCTGATCACATACCTTTTAAAAGTAAAAAAGGGGAAGCCGCTTCCTTGCGTATGCCTAGTGGGTATTTAGTTAAAGAAGAATTAAAGTAGCACTGTTGATCGGTGCTTCGTGTAAATACATCATCACTTCTGGGTGGAGTGGGGCCTTCAGAAGGATAGTCAATGATTTGAAAGCAATTCTGTACATGAATTAAGCATACTTGCTGCATTGTCTCTGCAGAATCTATTTTTGTTTAAAATATTAAAATGTATGTTAGCAAAAATGGGTGGATTTTCAAATAAAATGCAGCTTCCACAAGAACTTTTGTTACGGTATGAAAGTCTGAGGTGCTTCTTTTCTTTTTGCTGCTTAAAATGTGCACTGATAACTGCTTTGTTTACCTAATAAAATACCAAATGGATTTCACATCTGCATATTGTATTACAGGGAGTGCAGCGCTAGGAGTCTGCGCATGCCGTGGTCCGTGCACGTCTTCCCGGTGGCGCCGCAGTAGGTGGCCTCGGTTCCGCTGTAACGAGTGGTCTCATTAAGAGCTGGATCGCTCTCTTGATACGGTACTTCACGATCTTCTAGGCTTTCAAAACATCCGTGGCAATAAACTTGTGCTGTTTATTGTACAGGCGAGAAGTACGAATGTGCCACCATAATTATTTCGGTGCAGCAGTCAGTGCTGGTGGAGCGCTGGGCAGCTTGCTCCGACCCTCGTCTGATGGCCCCGGGTGCTAGTTTTCGTCACGGGGAGTCGTGCTGTACATGGAATTTCCCCTTTTCTCAACTACCCGAGGCTTGTCCTGAAGGGTGTACATCATAAAATGGTCAGTACAGAGCAGTTGATTTCCAATTTGTTTCTAAAAGGATGAATTAAAAAAAAACAAACAACCCTGACCTCGTTACTCTTAGAGTCTATAGTGCGCGTGCCCAGACCTGGGGAGTTTCATATACGGTGTACTGAAGACTTCACCTTCCTACAAATGAGGCGTTCAATGTGGGACCGCACCGCCAGAGAACAACGTCCTCTTGGTTTTTGCTTGCACTCAGAATATCAAAAATTGTCTGAATTGGGGGTCAGCTGGAAAAAAGGGCACATTTGTGCCCCGTTAGCTAAACGGGCAGCTGCTGGGGTACAGGTTGTTCTGAAACACTGTCTGTAGCTTGTGTGAAAGACTAAGGTAAACCTTCCTCCTCCTCCTCCTCCTCCGTAGCCCGGTGTGCGGGGTCGTGATAAAGACAGGCGCCAGCCTTGTCATCTTTTCAAGGCTGTGGTGCTCTCCGCACAGCGGTTTCGATCCCCGCTCTGAGGCTTTGGACTGAGGATCAATCTGCTTGCTTACTACTTAGATCTTTTTGATCCTTTGGGACCCCTTTGCGGGGCTGCGGACCTGAGGTTGCGAATGATGGCAGGTGCCAAAAATCCCCAACCAGACAAAGCTGCCTCTACTGCAGGGATGGCGAGTTCTTCGTCCGTCGCCCCTTACTGCTCCCTCACAGTCGCTCTGTGTTCTTCAGCGGGGCTGCTGTGTGGGTTAAGCTTTCTTCTTGGAGCCCTGCTAATAAACCTCGCTTTTTGGTTTACTCCTCAGAGGCAAACTGGCTTGAGAATTTTCCTGAGGATTATTTTCCCATTTACTTCGTTCCTAGTAAGTATGTTTGCTTTCAGTATTGCTGGAATAACACTCAACTGTTGCTTAATTTAAAAAGCATAGCTCATAGGCGTGTTTCTTTTGAGCTACTGGCTGTTTTCAATAATGGGGGATCGTGAAACCTGGTTCTTCTCGAAGTTGAGTTCAAAGGGTGTTTAGGAGACCAAACTCTGTCCAGGAAAGCTGCCCGCTTCTAGCAAGCCGTAGGGGATCTAGCGCTTTCTTAGAGGCTGCGGCTCCTTTTAGAGCTTTGTGAAGGACACTAGTGTGTCAGAATCGTCACAAGATTTTTAAATCTTTTTTTTTTTTAATTGGAGAATTGTACAATGAAAACAACTGGGTTCACCTCTTGAGACAGTTACTCCTGCCAGAACAAGAACCGGAACAGCTAATAACTTTGTGTGGTTTTTTTTTTTTTTAAAGCCCAAATGCAGAATCTTCAGCTGAAATTCTAAATTCTTTCACTGCTTCTGTTCTCCATCTCAAAGTCACAAACTGAACTGTTCTATGCAATAAATTGACACCAACAGTATCTTGGGAAATGGTCAAAACCTATTTTTATGTGACATGAGATGGTCCGTTCAACCAGCCACCGGAGTAAGTCACAGACGCTCCCAGCTGCCGAACGAACAATCCTTCAGCAGGAGGAAGGGGCGGGTGAAACGCTGTATCTCCTGTTAGGCACAAAGTGCCTGTTTTCAGAGCCTGGTATAAATTTTGCAGTGACATAAATTGCAACTTGAAGGCTGTGAAGTAATGGAGATGAAGATTATGGCAGGAAAAAAATGAGAATTAGGTACCAAAAACACTGGGAAAAAGAGGAAATGCTGATGGGAGTAGAAGATTGACAAGATAATGTGAGGGGTTGTGAAGAAATGTGCTGAATACAGAAGAAAAATCAGTGTTAACGGGAGCGTACGTAAACCAAGCAAGAGCTTTCTCCTTGGCCTACTGGCCAGTTTCTGTCTTGACCTTTGCAGCTCGCTCACGCTGCAGCAGAGAGCACAGAAACGGTCTTGACAGCTTTTGTTGAATTTGGCCATCCAGAAAATTCTGAGTGTTACTGATGTTTTCCATGTTCAAACTGGAGAACGCCTTTCTGTATCGGAAGGCTGAGCAAATGCTGCGTCCAGTTCACTTCTGGGAGATAACAAATCAGTCTGTGAGTCGAGTAAAACATTTCTTGCTTCTTTTCTTGCTTCTCTGCTGATGAAGTTTCCTGAGGCGAAGATCAAAAAGCCTTGGAATAAACAGCCAACTTCCTTAAAAGTTCTGTTGTGTGAGCCGATAACGGTGCTGAAAATGTGTCGGATGGAAGCACATTGCTCTGGGTATCCGGCAGCTGTGGTCTACGAGGAGAGCCGAGGTCTCGGGTTTATTTTCATAGCGTGGATCTCTGCTTTGTTTGCAGTGGTAACTGCTGAATTTCCCCACGCCAGCTACAGCAGTTGCCCAAGTATTGTTTTTCTAGAAAAACATTATCTGATACAATTTTAGCCTCTTGCTGCACTTTAAAAGTGGGGAAAAGATCCAGTGCCATGTCAAATCCCACTTTTCCATGGCTCAGCGGAGATGTTCTATGGGTGAGAAACAGGAACAGTTGTTGGCGTGCTGTTACCATGTCATGTCCTAAACCCACGCGGTGCTCGTGGTAGCCTGCGGAACATGAGCTCTGGAGTGTAGCATTGCAGAGAAACAGCCTGACTTCCACAGCAGAACCAAAATCCAAGGGAAAGTCTTTTTTTCAGAGGAACATCCAGCTGCAAAACATCAGCGGCTTAAGACGCTAATACCGTTCGATTCTCTGTTCTTTGCTTGTCACTGCAGCGTAACCTCTCAGTCCATTAGCTTCTGCCTTGACCTCATTCTGGCAAACTCCTTTTAGCCCACAGAAGCAGAGCGCTAAATAATTTCCCTCTCAGAAAGCAGCCAAACAAGAACGCGTGCTGCAGAACAAGTCTCTCCTACCCTCATTTCCCGAAAGATGCAGGTCTGAACCTGTGGAAAGACCGCCGCCTTATATAACCTAGCTGCATCGGAGGCCGCAAACCTCTCGAAAACCAGACCAAAAGTTAGGTAACCTACATTCCCTGCAGCTCGGGCTGGGGAGAGATCAGCCAGACTAGAAAGCACCATAATCCAGTTGCTTGACGCTACAGGGAAATTGCTCGGAGAGGGTTCAGACCAGCAGCGTGCTGAGGGAAGCAGCTCCTCGTCACGTGAGTGGTACAGGCTAGCAGCACCCCCCCACCCCCACCGTGCTTTTTGGGCGTTTGATGGATTGACGCTTCCTAGTCCCAGCACCTGGACTTCAGTTCTATTAAAATGGCTTTTAATGCCACGCCCTCACTTGGGCGATGCTCGTATTTCTGTAACTTTGAATTTCCCAGGAACGCTTGTGAGTTTTTTCCCCGTTGAAACCGCAAGTTTCTTAGAGTTGAGTGCCAGTTAAATACGAAACTCCAGCTCCGCTGAGGCTTTGCTTGGATTATAGTTGTGGGGACTCGTGGATGCTTTCCTGCGTCTTGTAGCCTAACTAGTGTCCTTCAGTTGTCTTGCACAACCAAAACGCAGTAAAAAGTTATTTCATAATGCTGGGAGTTTAAGGGTGACTCCTGTAAGTTTTGTCCTAACCGGAGTAGTGAACTCTGATTCCCATTGTTGAAGTAGGAGTTGGAAGCAGCAGCTGTGCTGCCAGAAGGTGGACTGATTAGCCCTCTGTTGTACAACTTTGCTCATTTCTGAGAGATTTTGCCAGTAACAAAATTATCAAATCCAGATGCCTCAGTTGCTGAAGACCTAGCTTTCTCCATATGAAAGCCTCATGCTGGCCTTAATGCTAATGCTATAGAAATCAAGGGGATTTGGGACAGTTCACTATATGGGTTTTGCTACAGGCTGTTGCTTCTGGCTTGTGCAGGCTGCCTGCAGCTTGTACCCTAATTAGCATGTTTGATTTCTTTTTAACTCCCTTTCACCCACACAGGCATTTACAATAAAAGGCTAAACAGTGTCTTCAAGAGGCGATGTTGCTTTTTTTTTCCATGGTACAAGTTTATGTTGTCCTGCCGTGCGTCCTACACATGGTGGTACGCGTTATGGGCATAAGCAAAGAGAAGCCAAGGATGGGCCCTACGTTTACGTCGCTAGGAAATGTAAATGCCCTTTGGGGAGCGGCGGGAAGGAGGAGAAGCCTTTCTTTAACTGAAAAGCTGCTCAGAATAAGCCATATTCTAATTCTGTGACTAAACGAAAAGCTAAACTAATCACTGAGCAGAACTAATCTCTCTTTCAAGTAAGCCATTTCATGGGGCTTGCACTTCACTCAAAGAAAGCCAGCGTAGCCAAGGGGAGGCTTCTGTTGCGCTGAAAACATCGCCGCCTCGCAAGCACGGATCCCCCTTCTCTCATCGCTCGAGCGCGAGGAGTCACTAAAAGTTTGGCGGTAACTCGGTAACTCGGTTGGGTTACAGCAGGGAGGCGTCCAAGCTCATTTAACTGTTTGCTACGCGGCAACACAAGGGAGATGCAGGCGGAGATTCAGGCTCCTACCTTCACGCGTCTGCTTGAGAGCCTGGGTTCTAAGGAGCTGTAGTCGGTGGAGCCCAGAGACCAGTTCAACTCACCTGCAACTCGGGGAGACACCTCCTGGGCAGGAATATCTGAGCTCGCTTGAAAAATGAAAAACGTCTGCACTGAAGTACAGGATACGATGAGACACGGCATAGATACAGGTTGTTTTAAATGTTTTCAGTTTTTTAAAAAGCTTTATTCCAAACTGCCGATTAAGCCATCAAGGGTTTAAATCAGATTATTCAGTGCTTTCACAAGTGTCTAAATAGGAAATGCGGAGGTCAGAAGCCTGCTTGTGCCTGTGGGGAAGTAGCTGCATTGTGTACTCCTGACAGGGTGTCCGGAGCGTGCAATGAGGGTGGGGAAAAACCCCGCTGAATCAATGCACTGAGATACGTGTTCACAGAGACTCGCCACAAACCACAACTACAGGGTTACACAACGTATTTGGCCAATTCCAAACAAACACAATTAAGATTTTGATGACTTTTATGCTCTGGGTTTGTTTTTTTTTTTTCAATTAATGTTTGGTTATTCCAATATATTTAAGCAAGGGTTTTATGGAGACAGATAAAATGCATTCAAACATTCAACTGCTAGCAACAGTTGAATTATGCTTGGATAAATTATATTCCGCGTTAGCAGCGTATTAAGTATTTTGTGACAGGTCTAGATTTTCTGGCAGCTTGCATTTACCCATTCCGTGCCTGACCGAGAGGGAATTCCACATTTGACAGACTGCAAGCGAGGACCACAAAAACTAAATCTGAGCTCGGATCCTTTATTAGATATATGTGCAGCTGCTTGGATTGAGAAGCCCAAGAAGTGCACAAGAGTTCTCACAGGGGTAAGGAAAGCAAGCTTTTGATTAGCCATCTGCACACGGACATACCTCTCATTAAACTTATATGCGGAAATCATGACTTGGGCACTCCAGAATAGTTTCCACAAAGCCCAGTGCCACACGCTCCTTGAAGAACAGAGCAAATGTTTAATGAATGGAGAATGTTACGTTTTTACGTTAAGAGCGCAGCTGGTCTATTTTTAACTGACCTTTTCTTTAGATAAGGCCTTGATCATCTGAGCTGTGATGTGCCCGTCTGATTTACCAATAATGCCATCTTCTGCGTGACTCCTGCCTGGCATTTCTTCTGGTTCTTTATGAATAGGCATGGCTCTTCCAACCACACACAGTAGCTTTGTCTCCAGAGGACCCCGTTTTAAGTATTCCTTAAGAAAAAAGAATATTATTCTTCTGCAATTACATAGAAAAGCAGCCGTTCTTCAAAAAAACACCCAGCAACTTTCCTTTTAAAAGCATCTGTGAAGATGCTGCCCCGTGGTTGCCGTGTTTGGTAATGTCAGCGTTAATGGGCTTGGCTTACAAGCCAGCTCATCTTGGGAGGCTGCAGCCCTGCCGCCCTCTTCTTTTCCTGTGTGTTTTCACCAACAACGCTTTCCCTGCAAACCAAATTCTGCTCCCAAGTCCAGTTCTGTGAGAAGAATTAAACTAATCCAACAGCTCGCTACTGCCAACAGAGAGAGGTCCAAGTCCAGCCATGTGCTTCCACCACGTCTGTGCTGGCTCTGGTCTTCTCCAAACCTCTGAGTCAATTCAGTTGACTAACCCAACAGAAAACTAATTCAGAAGGAGAAAAAAAGGCAAGCGCTTCTGCTGGGTTAGCGAGCAAATCAGCTACAGAAAAGGCTGGAAGCTACGGCTTCCCTATGGGCAGGAGCAGCAAAGTACGGCCCAGGCCAGGGAGAGGGAAGGTGGAACCCTGCACTGCAAGCTCTTGAATCGCCTCTGGTTAATAAATGCTGTCATAATAGCTGCCCATGCAACTCCACTGTCTGCAATTGTACCTTCACTGTTACAAAGTACAAGAACGTCAGCAGCACCTATGGCCCTCAGTGGGGTGGCTCTGCAGTGCTAACAGCAGGAAGAAAGAAGTAAAGCTAGTATTCCTCACCCAAGGCAACAACTGCAAGGAAACAAACACCTGGACAGATTTATTTTTGTTGTTAAATGTTGAGCTTTCCTGTGTAGTGACTCTTCAGGACATAGCCACTCCCTAAGTTAGTCTCTGATCACAGCAACAGGATGATTCCTCTGAAGACAAGTTGCAGGGTAATAATCAAACTAATGCCAAATTTCTAGAAAAGGAGTTGTTGTTGGTGGTGTTTTGTTTGTTTGGGTTTTTTTTAAAATCATTATTGTGTTTGAACAGCATATTCAATAGTAAAGAAACATTATCAAGATGTATCTTTACACAGCAAGCCCTGCAGTCTGCACCATGTCTGCATCATCTTTAATTCGCAGTAGAAATGGATGCTGTAATGTATTTTCCGAGAGCAATTAGTTTATTTACAAATGTATTCAAGCCCTCATAACTGAAGAGTGTAGTATCAAATGGCACCCAGGAAACATCTTTTTGCAATCTAGGGTCAAAGACCTCCTGGAGCAGGTGCTTTTTTTTCTCTTTTGAGAACCACACAAACTCTGTCTGTACAACCTGTACCTTTTTCTTTTCTCAACCTCTGTATTTGTCACCCAGGAACACCTTCATTCTGGCTTTCCGCTGAAGGATTAAATGACTTAATGCTACTATGCAACATAGGTTCTGAAAGGACCAGCATCCAAGCAAACAAGACTCTCTGCAATACCATAGAAAACTGTCACTTGGTGACATTCAGAATTCTTTCTAGGGGGAATTTCATCCTGACGTTCACATATGCCGATTCCTAGGACACCATTCAGTTGCCAAAACAGCGTGTCTTGTGCTATCAGAAATGCCCTAAGGCATCCAAAACATCCACGGGAGGCTGGCCTGTATGACACACAACCTATGCTCTTTTGGCCCAGCGTCTGAAGGACAGGGAGTGTCCTAAGCGTCTGGAATAGCACCAGATGCCTGTGATTAAGCATCTGAATTGTACACTGGGTAAAAGACATTGGAGTTTTTTCTGCCGTAACAGCACCGGGAATAGAACGCTCTTGGCAGTAGCTCATGCTCCGTACTGAAATATGTTTGTGTCCGTGAAAGAGCCGATTACTTCAGTTCATACCTGGAAATCTTTCTCATCTTCAGACAACCAGCTAGGAAGAGTTGGAGTGAATGACTTTTCCCACAGCTCCTCATCACTGTCTGGAGGCTTCTTGTTCTCTGTTTTAGACTGAATCTTTGGAAAGGCCTTTTTTTTCCGACAGGGGACTGTGGCACTTCTGAGGCTTTCATCTCCATCTGTCTTTGCTTTTTAAAGAGGAGAACAATGATGTGTATGTAATTGTTAGCTTTATAAAGATCAGATTTAGTATTTGCTGTAAGCGTTGCCTGCAATCTTTAATGTGACTCGGCCAGTGCGATGTAAAGAACAGCTTGGTAGGATTTTTAATTGGCAAACGAAGGCAAATGTTGATTTTGCTCACTGATCTTTCTACCTTTATTTCTGTTCACAATTTCTCATCAAGATCAGGGACTGAAAGTGATTGGAAATTAGAAGTAATGGGTCTGTGGGATGGGGCAGGGGAAAAAAAATGAGCTTTTATCAATTCAATTTAAATTGTATATAGCCCTACATAGTTAAAAAATAGGAAAGGTGGCAAAAACAAGTATAAACTTTTTGTATATCCATGTATGTATCTCTATATCTACATATGTACAAGTTCCTGAAAGACCGCTAGTCTACTTATAGCTCCCCTGAAGAGCTCACATTCGCAGTTGACTAATTCTCAGGATGGGAGACAACTCTCCCCATGGACTACCAAGTTACGCGTTTGCCTGGGACAGTGACTTGACCCCAGCTCAGCGGAAGAAAACCTACTCCTCCCAGTAACTACTGTAAAGATCTAGCAAAGGTAGTAGAGCTGAACTGTCCAAAATAAACATACATCTAATTCAGAAGTCTTAGTCAATGTGTTTGCTGGTGCCTGGTGGTTCCAGCAAGGCCCACCTGTGGCTGGAGGTGATCAGAAGTTGTTCACGTATTCATAACTGTATGGCTTCAATTTTTGCAACTTACCCCTTTGATTTAATTTTCTCCTTCCTCCTCCCCCTACTCTCCCCTTCTTCTACTCACACAAAGATGTAAAATAAAACACGTGATGCTAGGGAATCCATAGAAACCACCCTAAACAGATAAGCACACTCACATGGTCCTTCTTGCCTCACGGCATATCCTGTTCCTGGGCACGCCTACCAGAACAGATGGAGAGTCAGTACTGCTTACCAAGATTTTCAGTTCAGGCTGAGCTCCCTGCAGCTTCATCTGCTCTTGCTAGGGATTCATTTAGAATTAACTCTGGTGCATCTCTGTGAGCTGAATGACTGTGAAGTGCATGTACACTTCACGTGAAAGCCAGTGTAGAGTTCAAGAGTGTCCTCTCAGGGACAAGATAATACTGAATTTATGTTGATACGGATCAGTAAATAACTGATTAAGATATGAATCATGTCTTCAAAAAAGATGGCTGATCCGATTAACCACATTCCAGGCTGGCTCTGCATGAGTAATTACATCCAAGATCCTAAGCACCAATTTCAATTTTAAAATTGCATTACAGTTGGTTTTGTCTTCTTAATGCAAACTACAGTCTATCATTGCTGTGGTGGCTGCAATTAAGGAGGAAATTAAGTGTTCACCATGTAAAACAGGCAGTTTGGTAAAAAACGTAAGATAGAAAAAGTATTTAAACGTTCAGTGACTTGTCATTTCTTATAAGCTGCTGGCATGTGCATTACCTGCATACTCGCTATACTCTACTTCTTTCATTTCATCCTTAGGAAATTCATCTCGCAAGCCAGCTGCCTGGGTAAGAAACAGATTCCTATGAAATTAAAAAAAAATAAAGTGAAACTCATATTAGAGGTCTGAATTTTCTCTCTAAATGGTCCTGTGCAACCTTTTGGGGTGGGGAGGAGGGCGCCCCTTCTGAAAGCCGTTTGCTGCTTAACCACAAATGCAGAATAGCGCAATGTTTTAAAAATGCAATGGAGGCAGCCAGGTAGCTTAGTGGCTAATACACTGCTCTTTTTTATTCTTAGTGCCTAAGTTCAACTATGTCCATGAGACTAAAAGAAAACAAATGTTATAGTCTCCAGTCAGTCCAAGATTCAAACCACAGCTGGCAGCTCTCACTTAAAAGCAGTCCAAAGTTTGGAGAGGAGAGAAAAATGGTCACTTCTTAAGGCTTGGAACTTTTTTATGCAATATGGCTAAAATCACTGAGCTGGGACTGGAAAATGAAGATGGATCATTCCCATTGTTACATTGTGCTTTTTATACCATTAGTGTTGACATTTTGCAGCTAAATTAATCTTAATTTAACAAGTTATATCATTTCAATATGAAAGAAACTAACACTACGGAGACGTCTACAGACAGACCTATCCCAAGGCCTCTTCCTTGCTCGGTACCAGGTCATCTGTTTCACTTGAGATTGAAAAACCCCACATATTTGCATATTAATCTTCATATCCTTAAACATTTTGCCAACAGCAAAGGAAAAATCTATTACTCGGCACTTGGGCTGAGGGGCTGGGTCTGAGACAATTAACAACAGAAAGAAACTATTTCCAAGCCCCAGGGGTATCCCCACTAAAAGAAAGTGAGTGTCACTAGGTCTTAGTAGATTATTAAAGAACCCAGTTTCTTCCCTGAATTTTAGTATTTAGGAGACTACAATGTCACTGTCATCCTTCAGAGATACAAGTCCCACACATACTCAGTCTGCCTCCCCTCAACTAGGAAACTACCTTGGCTTTGTTGCAGCAGAGCCCAAATAGCTCTAGAGGCAGAAGGTGGCATTGTCTTTTAAAAAAAATTAATCACCATTGACTCTGTAAAGGCATCATTTTACCTGGGTACTCTCAGTTTCTGAAGTCTGCTATCAATCAGTTTTGTCACTAAACCGATATTTTCTTCTTCCAGGAGCTGAATAGAGGCTTTCAAATCACTGACTTCCTTCTGGTACATCTTAACCTTTTGACAATTAAACAAACAAACAAACAAACAAAAAGGAAAAAGGTTCATCTTAGAAAGACTATCCCCATTTTGGAGAGCTTTCATAGTAACTATCTTAATAGCACATAGAGTGCAGCTGTATCAGCAAGACTGCACATTTAGTGGAGAAACATAGTGGCACATTTTCAGGCAAAGGGAAGGCCTCTCTGGTTCTTTCACACCTTTATTAGACCCCTTCACTGGCACAACTCTGTCAATCAGAGCCACGCACTTGGGCTGCGCAACCCTGATAGCAGAACCTTCTCATGTAGCCAAACAGGTCTGGTAGACAGAAGCTCTGGATTTTTCTTTTTTGGTTTCACATCAGAGCTTTGAGAGCGAAAAACCTTCTTTGCAGAGTTAAATTCAGGCCCTTGCTCAGCAAGTGTTGCTTTTCTAATTCCTGCCTATGCACAAAACCTTCTTACCCAGAATTAATGAAGCTTTCAGCCCAAGTTAGCCATGACATTGGCTAAACCCCAGGTTCTACTTTCTTTTGCTGAATGCATCTGTTCTCACCAAAGCCAAATTAACCCAGCTATAATCATCCAAATTTGCAGTTAAAAACTAGTTCCCATTTCTCCCAGGGATTAAAAAAGGTGAAAATGACAGGATGTTAACCAGTAACAGGATGTGGCTTGGCACGATGAGGTGATGCAGCTTTGCACCATCTTGGTGTGACACAGTAACCATGGAAAAATGTGACTGAAGTCTCCAAATCTGTTCAAATTTGGAGGTAACTAGTTTAGGGCTGTTTTGGTAAATTCTTTTTCAGTTCAGTGGCCAAACTGAAAAAATGATAAATTTTAAACAGGGACAAAACTGAAATTTTTGAGTTATCTCCCCAGAAGAAAATACTGGAAGAGTCTGTCAGTTACGTATAAACACTAGCCTGAAAGAAAAATATTTCATCTGTATAGGAAAAGCAGAGAAAATGAATGGGTGAATTCAGAGAACTAGAGAAGTTAGCGATAATAGTTTTGTTTTCCACGATAATTCAAAGCACTAATTCATAACACAGGAAACTAGTAACATAGGGAACTAATTCATAACATAGGAAACTTCCAGTTGAAAGAAATCCAAATCCCCCCAACTCCGAGCTGAGGCCCTGTCAGGACATAGGAGTACTCCAGAGTGGATCTCCCTTGTTGTCACTGCCTCACGTGTGTAAAATTCTGAAGCGTTCAGTGGGACGGGAAGGGAATTTCCACTCATTCAGTGACAGGATGTATATAGATTCGAGCTCCTGATTGTTTATATAGATTAAACCATTAATTCTTTCCCATTTACCCCTACCTCATTGCCTCAGAAGCTGTGGTTTGGACACCCTCCCTGGAAAGTTAAAGATGTAGGCTCAGAACTCATTAAGGGGAAGAAGGAAAGCCACATCCCTGCATACTGGTGAGTATCTTAAACTAGTAAGTAAAAGGGAGAAACCTCTGCCAGGTTTGTTAATGTGGCACTGAAAAGTAGTAAGTTCATTTATTAATTTCCCAAGAAGTTTTGCTCAGTTCTAACCAGTGAGGTTATAAGGTGGGGAAGGGTATTTTCTCCCTCCAGTCTCTTGCTTAGATCTGATAGCAACAGAGAACCTGTATTGATTGGGAAAAACCACAATCAAACTTTCACCAGGGAAAAAATAAGTTTCCTAAATTTGGCTCACAAAAAGTTTTTTCTTGACAAGAAACGTTACAACTATCTAATATATAGCTCTAAACTGCCATTAAAGGACAGTATAAAAGCAATCAAGTAATCAATTACAACTATATATGATTTTGATTTTCCTCCCTTCAGTGTACTAATCTCCAGGGTTTCTTTATTATCTCCCATTTAGCGCTGTCTCAAGCCTTTCTCCAAAAATGTTTCCAGCATCCATATCCATTTTCTTTCAATACGGCAGCACTAGAACTTTAGTACTTACGTGGTTGAGCCTTTATACTGTATAGCATCCCAGTCCATAGATATAAATACTTGATTTAATGGAATGCTGTAGTCTTTCATGTAACTGCTTGGGCAAGAAAAGGCGTCCTTCATTTGTGAAAGTAGATGTTCACCTTTTACCTTTATTCACTACACAATCTGTAATCCTGAGTAGCAAACAGTGTAATTACAGGAAAATTTCTCTCCTTTTCCTATGAAAATCTTCAGAGGCCCATCACTGGAAACAGTTACGACTGTAGGCCGTGGTATTTAAAACCTGAACTACCGCGAGAAACTGTATGCAAGTGATCCTCTTACCTCTTCTTTTAGCCATTCATTCTCTTCAATTTCTCTGCGACAGTTTTTGTCCAAGTATCTTACAGCATTCTGAGAAAACACAATTTAAGATCATCTCACCTGAAAGCAGGACTTTGACAGTGCTGCACACTATAGAATAACCTTCTGCTGTTTAGCAGCAAATAATTAAGAAACCTCCACACAACAGACTGTAGCATCCCCTGAGGGATTACAAGGGGATTTAGTCCACGAGGCCAGCTGTTTCTTCTCCATCATCCTGCCTAGTGCAGTTTATTTGTCAAGCAATTTACCAATATTTTATAATTTCCCATATTAAAATGGGATATTTTCTTTTTGCGTAACAAGTTCTGCTATGTTCCCACTACTGCTCAAATCTTCCTGTTTTCAGGAAATCAAACCTTTAGCTATTAAAAAACCCAAGCAAAATCACATATGAGGCAGTACTGACCTATGACAAGTGACATAAACATGTAGAGGCCCACGCTAACGAGCCAAGGCTACAATTTAATTATTGATGTCAGTAAGAGGCAAGGAACAACTGGGAGGGAAGATGCCCCTGTAGATCACCACAAACACAGTCCTTGGATTATGTTTGCATGTGACTGAAAATCCCAGCACCGAAGTCAAGGAGTTTAAACACCTAAGGGGCCCAACCAGTGGTTTGTACCAAAGTATGCTTTGCATTTTGTGCACACAAGAAGTCATCACCATAAATACTTTGTAAATCACATTTGCAACTCACGGCTGGCAGAGATGACAAAAAAATCTATCTGTCAAAAAGCCGAAACTTTACTGTAGACTGCACTATTTTGGCATTTTAAAAATGTTGTACATTACAAGTATAAACCAACTTTTTTTTTCCCAAATTGATGTATATTTCCATGCAGGCACTCTCTTAGTGTTTAATTGTTTTTGAAGCCTATGCAAACGTCAAAATCAAGGTCACAGCAAAAGCGCCATGTTCTTGAACAAGTCATATCAGTGCATGGTGCCCCAGTTTCCCATTCCTCATTTGTAAAATGCCCTCACATTNGTAGGGGGAGAGTTCCTGAATGCTGTGCTGAGAACTTGCAGACTTAATGTAAAAAAAAAAAAAAAAAAAAAAAGAGTACATGTGTGTATAACAATAACCAATGCCATGTTTAGTAAGAAGATTTACAGTTTATTTTATTCTCAACTTATTAGAAAATTTCCAAGCCTTACTTTGAGTTAAAATAATTATGAATGCAGAGTATATGAATCCTAACTATGATGCAGTTAGTTAGCACTTTTAAAAAAGGGAGAAGGAATACCTCAGGGGCCTGTTCCTTACTTAACTTCATGTGCCTCTCAACCAGTCTGTCATTTTCTTCCTTCACTGCTTTCAATGCATTTCTGTAATATTCTTCAAAGCAAAAAAGAAAATCAGAAATCATTATCTGACAGCAATTTCTCCTGACAACAAATAGATAATTTAAACTGGAACCTATCAGCCAGCAGCACATGTGTAGATGCTCCACAGAAAAGGATTCAAACATCCTTCTCCATAGAAATTGTCCTCCTAAACCCAAAGGACAGTAGTGTTAATTAGAAATCTGAAGCGGCTTACAATTTCTGTTTGCAGCTACAACAGCTAATAAACTGAGCAATTCTCTGCTAAAATACTGGTATCTTAACAGTAAATTTTGTCTCTATCAATAGCAGAGCTCCTGGACTCATGCGAGAGATTTGCTTAGAAAACTTATTTTTTAGGCATAGCAGCACATTGGATCGTCTTACGCACACGGCATTTTTTTTCAGACAGTTATTATACAGAGCCCAGTAAATCTTCTGACTTATCTAAGCCTTCCAGGGGGTTCTAATTTGACAACAGGACAAAATGGAGAATGTGGCAATTGCCTCAATGATTTGCTTTCATCGTTACTTGCGGTCATTATTTAGAAAGTGTGTCTTACGCCTAACTGAATTTGTTTGGCTTCAAGTTCTAGTCACTTGCTATTTAATTATTCCATCCTTCCCTTCAGCTGTTTTTGTGCTATTCTAAACAGCCCACTGCTGCCTGCTATTTTCTCCTTTTGAGGGAATGAATGAGATTGTAGTAGTTTTTTTTTTGAAGGAAGGCACTTCATACTTGCTCCAGAGGCTTGAAATTCAGCCTAGCTCTGCACTTGTGTTGCAGACAGCCTGTTGCTGATCTGGCTGTAAATGAGTATCTGGTCATGGACCCACTGTGGAGTCAAAGGCAGTCAAATGTGAAAGGTGCATTAGTTGTGCATTAGTTCTTCATTTAACGCTGTGGAAGCTGGCCTGCCTTAATCAATCCACCATCTAGACTTGGCAGAATGAAATGGAAGTGCTTACATACTATCAATAATTCATCTTTTCATTCTTTCAGACAGTTAAACAAC
The DNA here is from genome assembly GCA_013400535.1 of Scopus umbretta. Lineage (NCBI taxonomy): Eukaryota > Metazoa > Chordata > Aves > Pelecaniformes > Scopidae > Scopus > Scopus umbretta. The sequence goes on along the minus strand of VZTL01019116.1, from coordinate 17,898 downwards.
CTGACTTGAACTGGGAGAATGAAGAAAAGGAGGAACTGTTCAGACATACTTACTGTTTCTAAGGATGCTATTTTCCCTAACTCTCTCACTGGAACACTGTTTTCCCCAGACCTCACATAAGCGACTGGCTCTCTTTTGCTTCCTCTCCCCTCCAGCAATTTTGTTTAAAATGTCATCTCCAGATCACATGAACTGTGCCAGCATCAAACCCTTCAGTGGTAACTACAGAGACAGAAACCTCTTCACCTATGCTTATTCCCTAAGCCTGTTACACATTCGAGGAGCGAACAAGCTGGATTTGCTGCCGCATCACTCTGGAAGCTTGCTAGGTTTGGGGGGCTTTTTTTTGTAGGCTAGAAGACTGCACTCCCCAGCCACTTTGTAAGTTTGATTTTAGGAAGTTGAGTAAAAGAGTATGCTAACATCGTGCTGGCAGCACCGTTTTGCAGTATGTTAATTAGGCAACTGCCATATGTACCTCTGTAACAGCCTTTCCATAAACACACTTCCATTCGACTACAAATTTTTGGCTCTGTACTCTGTGACATGCAGGAGGTCAGACTGAAAGTTCCTACTGGCTCATTCTGACATTCTGTATAAAAGCCCATTCTTTTATTTTCATTTCATATTTTGGCAGTTGTATGACAGAATTTTAAATCTATTAAGAACACGGAAAATGCATAATGAAAAATATCAGCTTCTCCTGAATACGGAGATGGATATCTGACAAGCTATCTGGCAATGCAGAAAACACAGTGCAGGTCTTTCTGGTGATAAAACATGTTTCAGGAGACAAAAAGATAGCTAGCTGGCTCTTACCCGCAGTAGTTGATGCCTGGTAATGGTTGGCACAGAGTATACAGAGACCTTTAGAGCAGTGTCACTGCCTGTTACTACCAGCTGCTTGGCTATGGTCATGCATACTGAGAGGGACATAAAGGAAGAAAACCAGGACATCCTTCTCCCGTTAGAAGCGTGGGTTATGTAACAGCAAAATATTTAAATTATTTTAAAATAATGCAGTAGTAAGGAAATCTTGGTAAAGCACTCAGCACCCAAATACACAAGCTCCCAAATTAATTCCACTGTTGTGTCAGCATCGAAACAGTTCCCAGTATTTGTATATGTCTGTACCGGCAATTTAGCAGGGCCTCATACACGAGACTATGCAACTAGGAGGCCAAGTTCAGTCTACCGGCTGAACAGCTCCCTCTAGTTCTGCACTGAAACCAGTATGCTCAATTCCAAAGAGTATTCCAAGAATGAGCTCGTACGACTTTCCTGTCAAAGGAGTTTTCAACATGTGCAGCGCTTGCAGCATGATGAGAAGCAACAAGAGCAGAGTCAACATTTCCAAGTACGACCGCTAAGGGAGACCTGTGCGTAGGCGACCTAAATACATGCAGACTTATTTTTACAAAGCTACTCATGTTCTCAGCAACATCTTAAAAATATGGGTTGCCTATATTTTACAAGAAAATCATCAGAAGATAAGGTTATCAGTTTCTTTAAGTGTTCATAATTTCTGCAACTTCAGAAAACTCTTTAATAAAGGGACTTTCATGGAGATAGAGTTCTTCCACTTTATAGGATTATGCAGCCTAGTTTAAATGCACCATCTTGGAAAAGCTGGTATACATTACTTAACTTGACATCAAACTAAATTTATCATTTAATTAATTCCCAAAAGTAATACAGAAAGAGCTTGTAAGACTTGCATTACACTAGCTGTAAACTGACCTGTAGCCCTGTGAAGGTCATCTTTGACCTCCTTGATGTCTTTTTCCAGATTCATAATCTTGTTGGCCTGTGCTTTACTTCCTACATTTTTGTACTCCAACCAATAATCCCTCTCACCCTGCTTTACTGAAAGTCTTTGGCCAGTTTCTTCAACTTTGGAGCGCAGATCTGTTAAAATAAGAACATCAGAAGACAAGTACATTATCAGTTTCTCAAACTGATAGTTCATAATTCTTACGATTTAATCAAATTCTTTAATAAAGGCGCTTTCAATGGGATTGAGAAAGATGGGTGATTCTTCTACACTACAGTACGTTACGACATGATGGCCTCACATAGTATCAAGGGCCACCCTCATTGCTGAAAACAGCTTGAACCTATTCTGCCAAGGGGAGTGAACAGTTCTCACTGAGATGTTGTAACCAGGGACACATGTGTCTCCCACTGAGAATCTCAGGGATGGCAGCCAGAACTTGCAACAAACAAAACTGGTCATTTTTGCTCCCATCAATACATTTTTTTTTAATCTTCCAGTGCATAGGGCTTTCATGAGTTTCAACTTTATAGAAAAAAAATGAAACTTCTGTACTTGCACAGTAATATACATCATTTGGAATGCACAGATTTACTTGTAAGCCCTCCACAATCTCATACCACGGTGAGAGAGCTTAATTTTGGGGCGGGAAAGCTTTATGCTTTTTATGCCACAAGGAAGTTGAATCTGTATGTAAAATGCAAAAAAAAAAAAAAAGGTATTCAATTCCAACTGTCTAAACTGCAAACCACACTTCCACAACTCACAACGTACCTTTCAGAAGTTGTTCTTTGTCCTTAACATACTGCCATTTTGCTTTCAGTGACTCTTCCACGTCATCCCTAGTTACAACCTCCTTTTCGTCTTGTTCTTTCTCTTCTTCTTCCATTTGTCTTAGTATGCGCCTGATATGTGCCTGCTGTTCTTCCTTCAGAAGGTCATTCTATGAAAGAACAACAGAAGAAAAGGCACTTATAAAAACATTTTCAAATTAGTTTTCAAAGTGACAAACTTAAGTAATGAAGAAAAGTAAAATCTGACCTAGTGCCAGGATGCACTGCAAAAACACTCAGCTAAACACCTGTTCTTCATGTTTGGAAAGGATCAGCAGAAGGGAGAGTTTGCAAGTCTCAGAATTTTCTCAGTAACTTCAAGACCATTACAAGGAAATGAGAGACAAATGACTGCTGTACTTGGTGCAGCACGTCAATAGTCCTCCATTGCCTGGAAAGAAAGTTCCTTGTGGGTCAATTTAATAACAATGTTTATTTGTAGGAATTACTTACTTCATGTCAACATTCTTCATGACAGTGTGCCACTTCCAGGTAGAAATGTTGTCAGACAATCAAGTCACTTGCATATAACCACAGTAGAGAGTCTTGTCAGAGCTGGAAATAGTTACACCTACTGATTCCACAACTGTGATTATAACCCCTTGCCATGACACTCTCATGTGTTTCAAATTATTTGAAATTTGTTTGTTCCCAAAGGATACCATAAAGGAGCAAATAGCCATACCAGCCAAACTCTAACAGTAACTATGCGGTAGAGAGAGTCTCAAGCATTCCTCACTTCTAGAAGGATTAACTCTAAACCACTCGGAGACATTAAGGAAACAAAGAATGGAGCTCAAAGAACTGTCAAAACATGGGTAAAAGAAACAAATAGCGCTTCAAGCTTGCCTTGAAGTACCTTGCACAGTCTAAAATACAAAGGAGTCCTTGACAGACCATGGACTAGCAGCAAATTAGGGGAATAACCGTAAGACTTCAGGTGTCTGCAGGCAGAAGAGACAAATACCACCTCCACTGGTAGTTAAAGCCACAAAGGAAACACCATCCAGGCTCAAGACCAAAAGGAACACCGAGGAAAGCTAAACTGATGGATACTTATAAAAGCAGGGCAAGTATCAGGCATGGGCAGGACAGAGAGACATTGTTTGTTTCAATGTTTCACTGCTATAGGAAGTGCAGGCTGCAAGGTTGTTTAATCACATCATCCAGTTTAAAGATTTTTGAGGGATTTGAATTCATTTCATTAGGTGACTGTATATATATGTATATATATCCACTTTCCGAGTTGACTGCTCCGAGTCATCAGATGCCATATGACGGTTCTTTGTATACAGTTCTTTATATATGGTTCTTTAAAGTGTCACTCAGGTGCCATCAGTAGTTACACAACGTTATTCTGAAAATGACCCAACACAACCCAATCTGCAAGAAAGTGAGTCTTCATCAAGCAGTGCTAAAAGCTGCACCTAGACAATCGCATGATGCTCTTTCTTCTTCGTTCAGTTTTCACTGTAACCAAGTTCGCAAGAACAATTAACCTGCCATAGAAACCCATGCAATTCCATTACCTCAGAAGTGAATCAAAGAAGGTCAGCAAATCTCAATACTTGGCCAGATCTGCCAATATTACTGACAAAAATGAAGTTGATACCGTTTATTCTTTGTGCGCTGAAATATTGAGGAATATTTGTAGGATTGTTTAAAAAGGCACATCTGAATGCGCCGCTGGGAGGTTACCTACTGAAAGGGGGCTTGCAGTCCTGTGTTTGCTGAAGAGCAAGATTAAATACTTAGGCGGTTACTGAGGATCTCAACGTGCAGTGGAAAACACCTTCACTGAACTCACTTTACCTTACTGCTGTGTCCTTTTCTGCAATGTTCTACTCCTGCAGCTCCTTTTTTGCGCGGTTATATTTAGGACACTTATGCTTTACGTCACATTTAATTCAGATAACACTTTAACTTTTAGCACATAAAGTGACTCTCTAACTCTAGTTTCATTGATTGTAAGAAATTCACTGCAATGACTAGTTTTAGTGAATGTAGTATCATTAGGATTAAAATAATAAAATTGAATCTATGAGTTAGGAAAAATTTCTTTACTGCAAGAGTGGTGAGGCATTGGAACAGGCTGCCCAGGGAGGTGGTGGAGTCCCCATCCCTGGAGGTGTTCAAAAAACGTGTGGATGTGGCATATCAGGACATGGTTTAGTAGGTATGGTGTTGTTGGGTTGACGGTTGGACTAGATGATCTCAGAGGTCTTTTCCAACCTTAATGATTCTATGAGTTAAAATACCACATATAAAATGTGTTGGGAGAAGGATGCACGGTCACTTACTCTTTCATGATATTCTTTGTTCTTTTTTTCTACTTGTTTCAGATCAAACAAAACCCGATCAATTGCTGCTTCTTTTGTCTCAATTCTGTGGAGGAAGAGTAAAGAAAGAGATGTTCTTACAAAACCAGAGGAGAGAGGAATGTTGTTTAAGCTAGATCAGATGTAAACACGAGTGAAACATTTATTTCTGTATCATATTGCTTGACTCATTTGGGTAGATACCACTGTGCACTCACTACGCATAAAGAAATGATTGCCCATATACATCTGGACCTTCATGTCAGTTTGGACCTCATACTCCTACTGAGAAACAGACTCCCTGATTATACTGTTCCTTTGTAACCACTAGAGAGGATTAAGCTGGTTTATTCTTTCTGGATGTGGTTTAGCTGATCTATTGCACAGGTCTTTTTTAGGACAAGATTATTTGTGCTCCAGAAGTATTTATTACTCACCACTCACAACAGAGGAAGCCTGGGCAACTCACACAGACATAGCTCAGATGAATCCCAAACTGGAGAATTAAATAGGATTCAATTCTTCTGCAAATGGAGTTTGTTGAGCTTCATAAACTGCATTTGTACACCAAGAACTTGTTAGCCTTTACAAAGTGCTAAGGGAATAGGGACTGCAGCCCAAGTAGTATCCTCTAGGTATATTTATATATTTTTGTCAAAGAAATAGCTCACTGCTTTCACAATTTTCATAAAATGCTTGTCACCCTCTCTGCCACAGCTGTAAAACAAGTATTTTTTTCTTGTGTCCTTTCTTCTAGCATGAGAAACGCTGGATTGCAAATGGTGTCTATTTGCAAAATTCTCTGTAATCTTTCCCTCTGTTCCCGGAATTCACTCACCATACAGCACAATAGAGGCAAGTGTTACAATTATCACAATATCTTTTACTGTTTCAACAGCTATTGTTCCTTGAGTTTTTGTTTGGGGGATTTTTGCCTCTCCCTATTGCATCAAGTTGTTTTAAAAGAAGATACTTTTTTTCCTGGCTAAGTTTGGATCACTCAGTCATGCAAATTCCAGGTTACTAGATTTGCATCCTCTGGTGTCAGTGTGCTCCAAGGTATTCTTCATGTTTTCCATTAAGTGCGAGGATATTAGTTACAGAGACTAAAACAGAGATGAGGGGGTATGGTGATGACAGCTACAGGAAAGGTATATCACTTATTAGACAGAGGCGACAGCTTGGCCACACAGCGTGACGTCCTAAATTACCTGCCATTTTAAACCATTTCTGTATTTTGAATACTGATGCTGATCTTAATTTCTGCTGCTTTAAGTTTTTCCATGAAGTGGCAGTCTATATCCATCACTTTGTTAATGTCAAAAATGTATGAGTAGAATTTGCTATTTTGTCTGCTACGTACTGGAACTTTCTTCTTTAGATCATTTTTCTACGGTGTTTGTCAGATTAAAGCTACAAAACAGCTAGATTGATGATTTCTTTGATACTTTTTTTCTCAACTGTAATATACTAGGTTTCATCCAGATGATTTAGTCATCTAGAAACAACACTCCTCTCCAGTACCATGACAGTTTTGTCAGTCATCTGTAGGATGTTACCAGGGCAAGTAATTCACAGGATTGTTGTTCCTAACCAATCCTGAAACAGAAAACTGTACTGAAAATGCAAAATAACAAACTCGCTAGGAACAGCAACCCTTCTTCAACGTACGAAAGAAAAAAAACAGGAATGGAAGCTAAATAAATACTACATACTTGATAAATCCTAAGGTGGAACGTGACAGATATTCACTTGTGTGGTTATGCTGCTTTGTTCAGTTAAGTGGTACAGAGCAGTTATAGATTACAGAGATGAAGCAAGAGAGGGAAAGAGAGAGCAAGGGGAAAGAGAGGAGAGAGGAAAAATGATAAAGACAGAAGGAAAAATACTTTTCTTTGCTTTTTCCCTTACTGTTGCTGTACAAACTAAATATCCTGTGTCAGTACAGCACCCATTTCAGTGGAAGACTCTTCAGACAAACAACTTTGGATATTAGATTATGCATAACAATAATTTTATCAGAAAGTGGTGCAGGTTTTTTTTCTCAGCCTGCTAATACAGTTTGCCTATTTCTTAGCTAAATAGAGGGGTTTGTTTGTTGACTTTTTGGGTGGTATTTATTTGTGATACCATTCAGCTAAATCTGGTCTGTTTCACTATGGAAACTTGTACTCTGTTCTTTGTAAAATGGAATAGAAAATCCTGCATAAACCCTGTAAACTTCTATAGATATCACTAGAACTATATGTGGTTGCCCTTCAGTTTTCTTACCCCACTTTTCATTTCTACACCAAGGCACTCCTCCTTGCTCCCTAAATGCTGATAATTGTTGAATATTGGATGCTGTTGAGGCTTTTCCCTTTTAATTTCTATCTCTCTGAAAAAAAGTCACAGAGCTTTATTTTTCTTCTTTTAATCACCTACTCAAGAGACTGGAGATCAGAAAAATCGGACTATTTTGTAACTACTTCAGATATTCCCCTCCTGGCTTTTAATTTTCTCTGCTTGACTTTAAGAGACCTTTAAGGTATCCCTCCATTATTTTCAGAATAAAACACTTCCCTTTGTGCTCTGCTCTCAGCTGCACCAAGGGAGCAAACTGTATGTAGGTCTTGATGTTCTGGCTAGTGACTACATGCCTCTGTGAACACCAAGGCGTCCTAAAAAATACAATCAAATGCAATCTTGCAACCTCCGAGTATGCTGATCAAAAGCTTGTTACTAAGAGACAAAAATGTGGAGTTTTTTGTTTTTAATAAAACTCTTTTTCCCAAGTTATAACCTAACGGCATAACATTATTTCTGACCCACTTAAATGCTTTCTTATCGAAAAAGTTCAAAAAGTGTATATTTCCAAAATAGCCTTGAAAACCCAAAACAAGAATACAAAAGAACAGTACACAAGTGCCACAGTCAATTAGCTCAGGCTCTGATTTGGATAAGTTGTCTTTGTTATCTGCTTTATCCACTCACATATTCTATATGAGTGAAAAGTTAAATATATTAAACTTACTGAAATTCTAGTAAGGCTTCTGGGAAAGCTGATTCAGGTTCTGTAAGCTGCGTTTCTGGTTTCTCCTTTTTCTTCTTCTCTTCCATGCTTTTTGTTGTACTTGTGCTGGAAGTTAGATCTAAAGGGAGGGAAGGGCAAGCGTAAAAGAAGGGGCAGGGGGAAGAGAAATGAATGATTTACAAAACATTGTATGTTCACCAGCCTTTGTCACTTGTGACAAGTTCTTAAAGGTTCTGAAATAGACAAAACAAGATGTTTTCTTGACAACAATAATCCTGCCCCGGGCAGCACTCAGGCCCATGTTTTTGGGACATCCTGAAGTGTTGTCCTGAGTAAAGATACGTTTGTGAACAGTGGCCTCTATCACTAGTTACTTATCGCAAACCTTGCTGTGGGCTGTGTTTTATATTCTTGCAAATCAAACAAGCAGTTTTGTTTCTTTTCCAGTCCTTTGTCTCGGTTTCTTTATCAGGCTTGTTTTATCGAGTCCACTTGTGAATATGCATCTCCTTCCCTCTCCTCTGTTCTGCTAGCCCTATGAATATTTGCCTTTCACTGCAACTCTGGTATCAGTTCCCATTGTCAGAGCTGGAACAAAACCACTCTCTGAAGGGATATGCATATCAGCGGTACGCCCTGGGCGTGTTGTCACAACTACCGACCTCAGAATTCAACTGACAATGAACAGTTCTGTAATGGAACTGGTAGCACATATTACATAAAATAAAAAAGTCACAAGAAAAGGGCACTTGTGAAGATTCCGCACTTTTAACGGTCGCATAATCAAATGCCAAAACCAGATTAGTTCCAATAACATAGGTTTTATTACTGACTGAGTAGAAACATTGTATATAACCTGTTTTCATATTAAACTGCTTTTCCGAATTCAAGTTGTGAATTCTAACAGTTATCAGTCTAATAGCTAAAATTGATACCAACTTGTTCTGTGACTAAATACAGCAGGCTGAATACTTTTCCTATTAAAACGAGCACAAGGAAAGAGAAAAAAAAAACCCAAAACACCAGCAGAAAACCACATAGCAAGGCTGCCAAATAGATGTAAAATCAAGGGAATGAAGTTAAACCAAGCATTGACAGATGCACTCTAATCCATATGCTGGCGCATGCCCTCTCGCAGCACTCGCCATACCCTGAAGCAAGGCACTGTCAGCTTTCTAGATACAAAATAACTTTCTGCCCTAAATGAGTAGCTGATGCCTGCTGATGAAACAAGTGAGGGTGCTGCATATTGCAGAAAGGCTTGTAAAAGGAATGCTGACTGTGTGGCAGCTCTACAAGGTAAGTGAAAGAAAGGGTGAACATACCTTGTCCCCATGCAGCTCCTTAGACCTTGGAATATCTTTTTCATAACATTTTATCCAGAAGAATTTTATTCCCACTCGGTTGGAAACCTGCTTGTGCAGATTTTGTCTGTTCTGCTGCTGAAGAAAAAGTTCACACTCATGGGGAGAATTGCCTAGAGCTGTCAATCACTGTCTTTGCAGCACCTGATTATTTATGTTGCAGATACAGCTAATTCCATTCAGAGACCTGGAAAATTCTGGCTCCCACCAGCAATGTCTTGAATATCTGAAGTGTCCGAGATCAAAGTTTTAATGGTTGCAACATGTTAGTATAATGTTTCTACTGTGGAACTTCATTGCAATCACACCTGTGTCACAGTGTCACCACAAGACTGCACTAAACCTTACTCGCATTTACCATCCAAGAAAAAAATCCTTTTGTACCTGAGCATCCACTTGAGACTGAAGCCATACTGAGTCCTTAATGTTCACACACAACCTTTGCAGATACTAATTCGAGTTAACCTTCAGTTTATGGAATACAATATCTTTCACAAAATTTTTAAAAATCCTAAACACATGACTGCTGTAAGATTGAGATTTTTAAAAAAGACCAAGTGAATTAAGGACAAAATCTCACTGAGACAGGAAGTTAGGTACTTTGCTCCCCCAGACCCCTTTGAAATTTCCAGCCCAAGTGCACAAGTGCAGGATACATTTTTTAAGTATAAAAAAGAATCTGTCATCCTTCTTCGGTGGAGAATGAACTGGGGTGGTATTGATTCCACTTTCACTTGAGCATTTTTTTTTACTGATTTTCCTTAGAAATGGAAGATCACTGCAGCAATCCCTAACTTTTTTTTTTATTATTATTATTTCTGTCCCTTCCACTAAATGGATAATCAAATCCCCTGCTTAAAACTGGATACAAACTCAAACATTTTGAGCAGCAGTACTTTGAAAAGGTTTTGGGGTTTTTTTTGAAACTCCAGCCCCAGGTGAGCTCCAGTGATATATTTATGAAATTGTTCCTGTGCAGGGAGCAATAAGAAAGCCTCCAAGCTGTACAACAAGGTAAAAAAACATACTATAATAACAGATTTGCTGGATTTTGCAAACCATAGAAAATGTACACACACAAGAGAGAAGGGAACGTCTTTAGGGGGACTGAGAATTGGCTGCAGATTTTAAACCAGCAGGAAAGCATTTGCAGAGGGCAAGATTTATTTCTTCTCCCAAACAAATCGATCATGAGGCGTAACTCTTGACAGACCTCCACTATCGCTACCAGCACTTTCTCAGTCGATAACTACACTGCCATTACATCCTTAGAAGAAGCAAGCAGATCCCAGACACCACGACCCAACTACTGTGACTTTCCAGACACTCATCGCAGGGATGACCTGTACGGCGGCTCACCGCTCACAGGAGCGCAAACACTATCACCCGTGCCGCCCTCACCAGCGCTTGCGCTCACGCTGTTACGCCTGTAACTCAAGCAGCTGCGTTATCGGTAGCCTCCGCTCCCTCAGCCCCCGTCAATAATTCCCTCTGCCCTCAATCCCTTCCTGCCTAACCCTTCCTGCATGACCCTTTCTGTATTCCCTGCTCATCACCAGACAGCTCAGTGGGCGAAGCCGGCCCTTCCCTCACAGTGCCCAGGGCCCCATGGCGGCAGCCACCAGGCCCCACCGGTGTTCCCCACCATGCCTAAGCCCCCCCACACTGTTCCCCACCATGCCTAAGCCCCTCCATACTGTCCCCCACCATGCCTAAGCCCTTCCA
>VZTL01019113.1:0-13227 GCA_013400535.1 Scopus umbretta | reverse complement strand
TTTTTTTTTTTTTTATTCCTTGAATTTGTTTGAGTATCTACCTGTGAAAATACTAGCTTTTGTACTAAGCTGCGCTCACCGTTTTGCCTTGTAAGTCATTGTAATGTTCTCCCCCTTGCCCTAATTCATTACAGTGGAAATTTTTCTTGTTTTAAATTACTTTGTGTAAAATAAATTTAATTAAAATCTTCTGCTGGCCCACTGAATTTTACTTACAACTTGATTAAGACTTCCATATCAAATTTTTTTTTTCCGCTTTGCTGTATTTACATTTTTATGAAGTTTTGGTCATGTACCAAATCAGACTTGCAAGGAAGGTGAAAAAATGTCTAAAACAATGTTTACGCAGTATTTACGCATACCTCATTAAAATGAAAAGGTCTTTTGCACTGGTTAATTCTGTAAGCGATTACGATGTAACTACTTATGTCAGAGGGAATAAAATTCCAGTTGTTTAAATAATACTTTGAATGTATTTATCATTGGAATATTTTATGGCAAACAGTATGCTCTGGCGTACAGTTATGCCTTCTCTGTTCTATTTTTTGTTTGTCAAACTTTCCAACCTTTCTTTGTTAAATCCCGTATTTTTGGGCTGTTTGGATCTTTGTTTAATTGTGAACAGGTTACTGGTTAGTTATCTTCATCCATTTACTTAAGAAAGGTAGTGAATAAAAAAGGTTTAACAAGGGTGTAAGGAATATGCTATTACGCCAAGATACTCAAAGAATAGAAGTAAGTTGAAATGAAAAACTTCGACATTCCTTTCCACCTATATGTGGCACACCATCCTACCAATAACGCTCAGCAGCCCACCAGGGAGGTTTCACTCTCGTTTCCCATGAAACTTCCTAAGAAGTTCAAAAGCACTAGATGTTTCTCTTTATTTCACTTACTCTGTCAACAGTTCACATTAAGCTATTTATAACGAAGATAAATAAAGCACAAATACACGTCATTGGTATGTCCCTCTCTTAACACTCGTGAAGTTACTCTTCTACATCTATTATGGAACTTGATAGTTGTTCACCTGACTCATGGAGAGCCGCTGTATTTGCTAAATTGAGGTTCCTAACATAGAGTGCTGATACTGCTAAGCTTCTGTGTAAAAATATTATGATAGAATTAAAATATTGGTATTATAAGGTGTAGTTGAAAGCCGAAAATAAAGAGGAGAAAATTATTCCTGTTACAGGAAACTTTTCTTGTTCTTACACTGGATATCTGTAGTGACATGGAACCCCTTGGCTGCATCGCAAGTCGTAGACACCATGATCATTTTTTTGCTTTCTGCATTGAATGTGTGTTGGACAACCAGCAAGCTGACAGCTGTTCTGCCTCGTGAGAGCTGTCTTGAATCTAGAGGTGGCATTTTAAGCTGCCCGTTCCCAGTTGCAGCTGTATGAACATGCCAGATCTGGGTAGCATGATAATTTAGAACTACTGTAATGACATCAGTATCTTATGTAACAGCATTGGAGGCTGCTGCATTCCTCACTGTATTTCTATCACTTTACGTATTGTTAAAGAGTTAATGAAAGTGAGGGTTACAGGAGTGATCCTTCTCATCTACAGTAGCGTCTCAAGATAAAAGTTGGATCTTGCTGAATGAGTCTGTCATTCATTTTACTTCTTGAACACTGTTGCTTTTTATAGATCTTTTTTAGTGGCAACACAACAGAACGGTGCAACTGCCTCAATTGACTAGCTGCTCTGCTCGATATGCAGCGTACATTGTTCTGCACCCACTCAGCCTTACGAATATGAAGCGTGCCTCAGCCTTCAAACATAACCATGTCCACCTTGCTTAATGTCAAGAACTGAGCAGTATTCTAGAGAATTATAAATATTAATCTTTAGGCAAAAAATCTAGACTCTGAAAGTTAGGTTGTAAATTCTCAGGATCAGAGTTCAACAAATAACATGCACCTACATGTTACTGCCTTTACAGAAAGACCATTCACTGCCTGGAGGACTTTAGACATGCTTTTCCGGTTTCAATGTATTGCGGTAGTTTAAATTTGTCAAGGAACTAGTTTCAGGACTTGCAGCACCTTTTTGGTCTGTACATTCATTTTTAAAAAAAAAATGAAGGAAAAAAAAACCCTTCATGTAGTTTCTTTTACCATTTTTAAAAAAGTAGTATGTGTGTATTAGCTGTGTCCAAAATGAAGTCTAGATTGAAGGTCTTGGCACTAGCTTGAAATAAAGGCAATGAAAAGTACCTGAAATGGAACAAGTAGTGTTTTCCTTACAAGGAAACTTTATGGGAAGTTTCTTTTCTGTCCTCGCATCCCTCCCTCTCCCGGCACATTTTTTCCCCTAAGTAAGTAACTGTGTTCATTTTGTGAAAACTGTCAGATTACAGTCTGACAGCTTCAACATGGAATTTTTTTTTTTTTTTCTTCCTTCCCCCCTCCCCCAGTGGTAAAAAGATTATGTACCCTATAGTTAAACACAACTTATGGCTATCTCCCTTTGGGAATTTGCATATGTTTGCCAAACATTTTCACCGGAGGGCAGGCTTTGGAATACTAGATTTATTTTTTTTTTCTCATAGAAAAGGTGTGTAGAAAGTGTAAGTTAAGTTATATTGCCAAAAAGCTTTAAAAAAATCAAATTCATTTTCTGTGTAATGGTTGAGTTGTTGTCTAGTAACTGTAAAATTTAAGCAGCCGTTTGTTTTACCATGCCAGTGAGATTTTTAGCAAAATAAAGGATTATCTTCTTGTTAAATTGATTTCTGTAGTGGTTACTACAGCACCGTAGTACCGTGTCTGTGCCAAATACTGTAGATACTACTTTAAAAAAAAAAAAAAAGACCAGAAATAATTACTTTTTTAAGGCTCTAGTTCAAAGTGGCTTCTTTGCTTATTAAGAACTGACTTAAATGATGAATTGCAGTATGAGGAACTTCATAGCACTGCAGATGTGGGTTTTTCTGAGAGGAAAATACCTGGGTTTAGATATTTCGGACCATTCCTCAAGCTAGTTAGTTAATACTTTAAAAGGCTTCAGCCTGATACATGTGTAATATACCTAGAATATATATCTTTACTCATTCTGTGCTTTGTCATGTTGGAAAACATCATTTGAGGAAGTCAGACTGGAGTAGGATAGGCAGTGTTAATAAGCTGTTTAAATATGTGAAATTTTCAGGTATATTTTAACCAACTTAACAACAATCATTCTTGGGTCTGCTTGCCAGTTTTTAATTCCTTCCATTTCTTCTTCCTTGGTTTAAGAATTCTTCAGGCACTTTTTTTTTTTTGCTGTCAGTGTGAGCATTCGAACAGGAGTCCTAGTGGCCTTATATTCAGTTTTGACTTGGTGGAGAGTTCAGGGCCCTGTTGGGGAGACATGCCCAAAGTTCTCAGTTGGTAGTGGAATTTTCAAGTGCAGCAGAGGCTTTCAGATCTGCCTTCCCTTTTGATACCTTTTACATTAAAAATACTCAAATAAACAGCATGATTTGTTTTCATTTTCATGTGTATTTTTGTACTGATGCTTAAACACATTTGTAGGCACTAACCTGGTAAAATGTGTCCTCAGTGTACTGTATTCAAAGTTTGTACTTACTCTCTTTTAAGGCTTGAGAGATGTTTACTGTATTCTTCTATTCAATATCTTTTAAAATGGTTCTTATGCAATATTTATGTGCAAAGGTATTTTGCTGGTTTAGCTTATCTGTTGAATTCCTTTTAGTTATTTTCGCAAAGTCTAAGACAATGTAAGCTCTGTTGTTAATAAGGGGGTTTGTATGTACAGCTACACCAGTAACATTTTTTTGCAAACAAATTTAGTATGTATTCCACATCCACTGGATTTGTAAGTTAAGGCTGATGCCTTTAATTGCACAGTGATTATAAAAATCAAAGTGAGTTCCAGAACATATTTAGTATTTTATATTTTAAAATATGTAAATCTGGGTATTGGAAATGGATAGAGTGGTGTTTAGTGAATTGGGAAGTATTCAATTAAAAAAGAAAAAAAAAGACTGTACAGAGAAGTGAGTCCTCTTCAGCCAAATTACTTTCCTCTTCTTGAACATTCATTATTTAAAATTAATATGTATTTAAGGCTTAAATTTACTTGTAACAACTTTATCTTTCCTCTGCTTTATTTTCTTTCTTTGAAATGGTGATTTCAAATAATGACTGCAAAACCAGATGAGAACGGAAACAAAGGATTTTGGAAGAGAGATTTTGAACACTTCTGTGAGATTCGTTGCAGTTGTGAACTCCTGCTCCTCCAGTTGAACAAAGTATTTGATTGGGTGTTACTTTCCTTTTTGAAGCTTTTTCTGTGGTGGTTAGCAGTTGGAGATATCCAGATCATTCTCTGAAGAACACGTAGAGCTTTAGCAAGAGAATTCTTCCATCTACGCTTGTATATTAAATACTGTTTATTAAAGCAGGAGTACCAGAGCAATCTTCCTTGTTTAATATAGAGCAGTAGACACTGCATATTCTCTGACTGAGAGAGTAATGCATACCCTGCAAAAAAGCATTACTAGAGGTAAATCATTTAGCATTACTAGTTAGGATCATATATTCAGAAGGTGGGTGTAAGAAAACATGCTGTGGTGTTTAATTGTAGCAGGCACTGGGATGCACTTGCTGCAGTGGAAATGAGTTCATATTACTTGTGCCACCTGGTTTTTGTTTGTTAAAGAAAACATGAAAGAGAAAACAGGAGGAGAAAATTTATGTGATTACTGATGCTTATTACTGCTTGTAGCACATGCCAACAAAAAGTTGAGGGGATGTAGGTATGGGATTCAAAGCTGAGAAATGTTTTACATGTTTAAATGCATGTGAACGTTTTTCTAGTAGCCAAATTTTAGCATAAGAATGAAGTTTTGTCTAAATTTCTGTCACACTTTTAATGCACATACTCCATTTATGCTTAGGTCTGTGCTGTACCACACCATATTCAAGCTAAGATAGGGATTCAAACCTGCATCTAAGAACTAAATATGTGCATCATTCAGCCAACACTAGAATTTAAATATAAATTTATTTTTAATTTTGAATGCAACTTGGGCTATTTGAAATGTGTAGGTGTTGTTCTGATTTTTCTCATTTTTCTGAAATGTCAGTTAAGGACCTTTCTCTTTTAATCTTATAAAATCTGCAAGAATATAGCATGATATATACATGATACACAGCATGATAAGTCCTTGTGCCACACAGTATGTTTTGCTACCATCAGCATGAGTGCCTTTCCTTTTTTCTTTTAAGTGACATCACTTAATAAAACAATGTTAACTTTAAAAGCATAAAATACAGAACAGAGGTTTAGAAAAACTGATATATCTAGCTCAAAATGGGTGGAAAATCCATGTATGCACAACAAAGATATAGCAAGCATATTGCATATTATTCACACACACAGTCTACTATTCTGTAAGAAAATACTGTTTAACTAGAGAACATAAGAACTTGTTTATCAGAAAATCTCAAGGCCTCTATAATCCAAACCAGTAGATTTTTTCTAAACGGAAGGATGGAGAATTTATCGTCAATGTTTCAGAATTCAGTTTGAATGAAAAAATAGAAGGAAATTGCTTTAAAAAAAAAAAAGCAGCTCTCCCACCAAACAAAACCATTAATGATAATATCCAGGTCTCTAATAGCTATAATGAACAGAAATTTTCAGGCAGACCTCCTGTAGTCACAGTTCTGTAAAGTTTAGCATCATTTAAAAAAGAAGGGGGGGGGGGGGGCAAAGCATTTTATAAGAGTAGGCTATAACCTTATTAAATCTATCTAAAATACTAGCTAGAGAAACGAACATTGTCTTTAGAGTGGAGAAAACAGATCGGTTGTTTGTGTTTGTTTTTTTTTCCAAGCTGTGAATAACAGATATAGAAAAGGTGACTTCTGTTTCAAGTTAGTACATAAAAAAGGAAGTCAGCCTTCGGCTGTGTAAAGATCATTAGCAGTTTAAATTTAAAAAGTGAAAAGAAATCACATAAAATTGTACTGTTGATTCACAAAAACATTTTCTCCATCTCACTCTACCAGAAAATGCATTGTATTCGTTATTGCTTAAATAGCATCATTTGAAGTAATTAATCTGTTAGTATTTCTTTAAAAATAGTATTTGTTGGATAGCCAACATAAATACAGAAATTTAACTTGAAAGCATGTAAATTCTTGCTGCTGAGTACAGGAGACTTTCTCCACTGACATACTGAATAATAAATAGACTTCAGTACCATTGTTTTGCATTGTTCATATGTGGTTGTATCTCGTATGGAGCGATAAATGCTAAGGCAGTGCCACAGGAGAAAGTGATTCTGTGTTCTGGAAATTGAAAGTACATTTATGTACATTTTAATTGAGGATATTTTCTTGAGAGTTTCTTGGAGTTGGATGGTTGGATTGAAATTCTGAGGTCATTCTGGAGTGGACAATATTGCTAAGACTTCCAAAATCATCACTGGGCGGGAAGGAGGAAAGCACTAATTGTGTGTTAGTTTTAAACAAGTTTTTTTGTTTGTTTGGGTTTTGGTTTTTTTGTTTGTTTGTTTTATTTTTTGTTACACATTTTGGAGTCTAGGTGGCTTTCCAGACAAGATTTTCCATTTTCTACCCTGCTCGTGAGAGAGGAATTACTTTAAACTGAATATGAGGTTGTTGCGTAGTCATTACTGTAGGAGCTGGAGAATTAAAGTGCATTGCAGTAGCTAACAGCAGTGGGTTTTTTACCTTATAGACTGACTTTTTTTTTTTCTTTTTTCACTAAATAATTTTGAGTGCATGTGTCATTTAAATCAGTTGTAACAGATTTGGAACAGTGACAGCTGACTGTATTATCAGATGAAAATCAAATTTGTGGAAATTGAATAAAACAATTGAGCTTGTAGTGTTTTATCTGATTTTTGTGGAGAATAGGAAGGAGAAGAAAAGAATTGAGGATTATCATATGAGATGTGTCCCCTCCCCCAAAAACTGTTTTCCTGTTATGACTATATGAAAATAGCACACTAATTTTCTGAGGCATGATTCAGCTTGAAACTGGAAGAGGACTGAAAATCTTCTGTAGTGATAATCAAAGTTGCATGAGGGAACAGTAAAAAAAAAAAATTGCAGATTCAGGCATTGAGAAGTTATGAAATGCTGGCGTTTGGGTCTCCTGGGGGCTGTGCTGGACGAGAACCCTCACTGCAGCCTGTGACGAGCACTCTGTTCAACATCGGGCTGTCAGCTCCTCTGCTTGGGTGATGTGCCCAGGTGCTAGCAGCGTAGAAGAGACTCTCTAGTCCTACCGCTCTTGCTGTAGGAGGTTATTTATATGCCTGCTTCCGAGATGACGTGGTGCTTGGGCAGCATTTTCTTCTGGATAAAGAATCGTTAACTGCACAGGGGCAAACCAGATGTGGTACTTGGAGCAACACATTTCTGAAGAATTTTCAATCAGTGTGCAGTCCGTTTTTTGATTAACAGTATATATTTGCATTTTGTCAGTTTAGTGTGTGCAGGTTCTTCTGGAATGTAGACTGTGAACTCCCATCTCCTGTATCTATAACTAATGCAGACTAATACAGAATACTGTGGTATGTCCCTTGGAAGCTCAAGTTGCTTTTACAGCATGAAATTCTGCTATCGCCCGTTTTCTAGAGGATGCTGAGTTATCTTTGAAGCTTTGACCTTTAACTTCAGAGCACTCTGTGCTGGGCCCAGGCTATCCAGAGGATCTCCTGGCGATGGATGCCAACAGATCTGCTTCCTTTGCTTAGCGGATATGTTTGCACGGAGGATATTGCTTGCTGTGCAGGAGATAGCTTCTTCGGAGAGAGGAATTAGGTAGCATGATACGGTGAAGGATTTGGTTTCTTCTGCCTGTTGTCTAAAATACATGTCATTTAAATGATCAGCATTCAGATTTATAATTAAGCTTCGGCATTGAAATGTCACTTGTTTTAATGTGGAAGAGATCAGGAACTGCAGTTTTATTCCATCATTGTGACAAGTGGACTTCTGTGCTGGAACAGTCTTTGTGTGATATTCATATTCAGTGTAACTCCCTGACTGCAGTTTAATTTTGCTTCTCAGTTATTTTGAGAGAATGTACAGTTAGGGTGCATCAGTGCAATTTTTTTCCTCTTGTTTTAGTTCTTTAAAAAGCTGGTATTAACTTTGATCACCACCCAAACAAGCTAGCTATCTGTATTGCATGACCAGTATGCATGTGTTAAATCCTGCCTGGTTTTGTGGGGTCTGAGGTCTTCCTTTGGTTTGTGCTAAATAATGGGATTAAATGGTTTAAGAAAATGCTGCTGTTCCGCCTGATAAACTAACTATTTCATTAGTTACTGGTTTTGAACTATGAAGTGTGAAGTGGTTTTCTGCAGCATTTTCTTAAGTTGTACTTAATGCGAATATACAGCTTACTCTAAGTTCTTTGTTGATGTGCACGAGACCATCAGCTTCTACACTGAAGCGCTCCATATTTAATTTTGGACTTTATTTAGACATCGTCAACGGATAATGATCCCCTAAATTTCACTTCATTGTCTGTGTACCTCTTATGGAGATTTCTGTGATAACATTGTGTGAACGCTTTTTTCTTAGGCTTTCAAAATTAAGGTTTTTCAGTTAATCTGCTTTTTATGGTGTTCATATGTAGGTAGTAATAAGATTCTTTAAAAACATACTTAAGAGAAAGAGTCTCTCTGAGAGTCTGAATTTTTTATAGCACAGATCATTTCTGCTGTATTCATTTGTAGTTAGGTAGGCTGACTTTTCCCCTTTAAGAGTCACTTAGTGTTACACTCAGAATTGCAGATTTCATCATCAGGAAATTATGGAAGTGTTTGTTGTATTTGTAATTGTTTTTAAGACTATTAGGCAGCTGGAGCTGTTTCATTGTAAATAGTTCTTTCTAGTTTGCTATAAGATGCTCCGTGGAATATTGTTTGGAAATATTCTAGGCAATTGCTTCTCTGGAAAAGAAAGGTGATACTTAACAATCTTACATAGCTGGACTCGGTCTTAAAAAAATATCCCTGAGTGTCTTTCAGTTACTTTTTTAGGAAAGGTTTTGGTCCTCTGTATGTATTGGTCATACCAGTTTCAGACATTAACTTCTGTAATTTAACTGCTTCTTTTTTTCTTTTAATTAATCTTTTTGCAGCTGTGATGCAGATCCATCTGCCCTAGCTAAATATGTTCTGGCTTTGGTAAAGAAGGATAAAAGTGAAAAGGAACTGAAGGCATTGTGTGTTGATCAGCTGGATGTATTTCTTCAGAAGGGTATAGTCTTTTTCATAACAATTAAGCTTGAGTGAAAAGTCTGTCTTGTTTAATTCATTCAAACAATCTACGTTTATCACTTTATTACCTTTGCTACTTTGAAGTATGTAATTAAATTTGCATGAAGTAATTTTAAAAAAAGCAACCCAGGTGTATAGCACACTGTACATATATTAGGTATATGTTTTGTGTCTGTTGGTATTCCTGCAAGGAAGTGATCACAGATGTTAAGAGTTATTGCCAGAATTAGAAGTATTGGAACTCTGTATATATTCCAGAACTATTCTTCCAGATGTTTTATTACGAGACATTAAATAACTCAATGATTGAAAACCTTTATGAAACATTGTCATTATTGACATATTTCTTGACTCTGTAAATGTCCATTTGAAATATAAAATTAGAAGAGTATTTAAAAATAATGTTCTTTATTGTTTTAACTTTTTGGTGAATTTTGATTCATTTATTTTTAAAGCAAAAGTTAACTGAA
Source organism: Scopus umbretta (assembly GCA_013400535.1). NCBI lineage: Eukaryota > Metazoa > Chordata > Aves > Pelecaniformes > Scopidae > Scopus > Scopus umbretta. The sequence goes on along the minus strand of VZTL01019113.1, from coordinate 3,474 downwards.
GTTTTGAATAATGGATATGTGTGCACTCTTTACTTCCAGAAACTCAGATATTTGTGGAAAAACTGTTTGATGCTGTGAATACAAAAAGCTATCTACCTCCACCAGAACAGCCGTCATCAGGAAGCCTGAAAGTAGAATTTTTTCAGCACCAAGAAAAAGAGACAAAAAAAGAAGAGGTAGGTATTGACTTTGTTTTAAACTTAGGTCTTTTTTCCTCATTCCTGCAGTTTGCTTATGTGGTTCAACTTCGTCGTGTTTATTTGTTTATTAATAATAGTTCCAAAACTTACACTACAGCATGTCAGAAGATTTGTGCCTAGTATGTTGAGTACTGCTGCACAATTTTTCCAAACATAAGTGGGTGCTACAAAGGTAAACCAAAGTGGTCGCGACTAGACAAATGTAAATAAAGTAGTGTAGGAGTTGCAGTACAAACTGCATTAGTTCTTTGCTCAGGATTGCTGTTGTAGTTATGCTGCCCTTTAATTCAGCATAAATCCAGGCTGCCATTCCAAATGGCAGTCCTCATTCCTCCAGCTGCTTGATCCAGATAACATCCTTATTCTGCCACAAGTGTTCATGTTGTTCTTTGAGCCAGAAAAGTGGATTTGTCCTTTTCAACAGTAGCCTAGGTTTGGCTGCATGAAAGTTTTTAACGGTGATCTGAACCGGCTAACCTGCTGATGAAGACCTCACTGTGTTAATTGTTGAATATTCATGTCATATTCATATCCATCACTGCACCTTAGTACGGATTTTTGTCCACCTGAAGCAAAAGCAGACGTATTCTCAGTGCAGTACAATAAAGGATTGCTTAGTCTGCTTTATTTTGTCCCAACCCATGCTTTGAATATTGCTAGAAATAGAAATCTAACACGTTATGAAGATTCTCTGATTGCATTAGATGCAAAAATGTTGTTTCAGTTCAGTGTTACTGCTGACTTTGCTCAGCATTTTGAATTTTTTGTTCTTATTTGACTGTGCAGAATTCCCTGTTATAGTGTACTCATGCTTTGATCTAATATATAAACTTTAAATTCAGATAGTTAAAGAGGAAGAGCGAGAGAAAAAGTTTTCTAGAAGATTAAATCACAGCCCTCCTCAGTCAAGTTCTCGCTATAGAGATACCAGGTAATAATTTTTGCTTAACCTCTTGCATTATATCAGTAATCATATGGATTTGGATTTTTATGGTGTTACCAATTGAAATACTTTCTTTCTGTATCGTCACCTAGTAAGCCTAAAAATAAGACTTACTGCTTTTATGCGTATGTAGTTAAATAGCGAGTTTGTAAGTGACAGTGCAAACTGTCTCCGAGTTGTACACAACTGTCACATTTGAGTTTTATGATTAATTTTTGTTAGATTTGTGGTTTATATTAGAAGACAAACTCTGCTCAGTATTGAGATTGAATTGTGATAATTTTAATTTACAAGCCTTCCCTTCAGTAACTGTTACCTTTTTGGTGTTTCCAACTTGGGCAAGGCGCAGTATTGGGCAGAAACACAATTTTATGTACATTTTAAAATCTTATGGATGGTAAAAGTAAAATGCATAAACAAATAAGAACGGAAGAGCCATAGTTAGATTCCATCTGTAGCTTTTCTCTAATTTTCCATTGACATTTCTTGAGGTTTTTAATGGGAGTTAAGGTTCTAAAGTATGGCTTCATAATTCTTGTAATTAACCTACAAAATCGCATATTTAGAAGCCGTGATGAAAGGAAAAAAGATGAACGTTCTCGGAAGAGAGATTATGACCGAAATCCTCCCAGAAGAGATTCGTATAGAGACCGATATAACAGAAGAAGAGGGAGGAGTCGGAGCTACAGCAGGAGTCGAAGTAGAAGTTGGAGCAAAGAGAGATTGCGGGACCGAGATCGAGACCGGAGCAGAAGCCGGAGCAGAACACGAAGCAGAGGTACCAACAGTTGGTCTCTAAAATACGGTGAATGTTGCCTACAAAATTTAGACACTAAACTTAAACGCTATGTTCAAGATGTACCAATATTTTCTCTATTGTTCTTGTTTCTTTGTTCAAATGTAGCTTGGTTTTCTGTGGAAATAAGGCTTACGTGATTATGTTTTCAGTGCTTGTTTTCCCCTCTTTCCCTCCATTCTTCTCCAGTACCTTTGACTGTGTTGGCTACTTTTAGGCAATGTTGTAAGAGAGGCAGAAAAATCTGAGTTAATTGCATTTCATTAAGTTTTAGGAAATTCAGAATCTGGTTTGGGAAGATAGAGAAATTAATACCCATCTACGGAGGTAGAACTGGCAGAAATTACCTGTTTGACAGCAAATAACTTGACAAGCAGAACAGTACAGCTCTGTTCTTTTTGTCTTTTCCCCTCCTTGGTGTTGTAAGGAGAGGCTGAAACTACAGTGCATTTGCACATGTGTGTGTAGGCTTCAATACAGTAGGTTTTTTAATTAAACTTCTTTAAAAACAAAGCTGTTTTTTAAGAACACTTTTTCCCCCAATACTGTTACTGATAAATTTGAAAAGAGCATTGAGTGTCATTTTGTATCTTTATTTGTCTTAAACAATATAGAGGTAAAAATAGTCCTGTTTAAGTCTCCTGTGTATTATTTTTTTTTCTCTAAAATGGGCCTTGGTTACCTCAGCCTTAAAAGTAGGAATGCAGAGTTCCTGAAAATATGCAAGTGGATATTTTCCAAACAACTTACGAATGAGTAAGTTAAACAGCATGCAGCAGTTCAACTAAAAGTTTACAATATGATTAAATCTTAATTTAAGGATTATTGTACAATAACTGCAATGGTAATATCATATAGGCAATATCTTATAGTGAAAGCTTTGTTTCTTTTTCTAAGCACACTTAGAAAAGCCTGTTTATCCATGCTTATCTGTCATCTCTAAGACATTTTTACTAAGGTTCCTTTAATGTGGGGTTATTTGAGTCTACTAACTTAACCTCATCAGAGAGCTCTTGTCTTAATCTGGATACTTACTGTTCATTTGATGGTAATAGTAGAAAATGAAGCGAATGGTTTGTATGTATTCAGAATAAAAGGTCATGTTGTTGCTGTATCTGTCCAGGAGTGTTTCACACCTGTCAAGCATTATTATTTTTCCAGTTGTGACAAAGCTTTGCCTGCACTAAATATATATACATTTGAATACAGATAAAATGAAGATAAACAACATGAAGATACAACAATAACAGTGTCTTGAAACATTAAAGATGTGTAACTTCTATAGTGTTTTCCAGTGGTGGTTACCTTTCTCTTGCCCATTGCTTCCCTTTATTCAGAATAACTTTCCATCTGACGTTCTTAGAATATATGTGTCACTACAGAAGAAGTACTGTGATTGAAGTTAAATTGGGTTTGTGCCTTACTGTGGCTATAGCTATTATTAAAATACTCAATGGTTGACTATGTACTTTTAAGATCATTATTTTTCTGATTAAACAAACCTTTGGAATGTAGAATCATGGAATAGTTGAGGT
>VZTL01019112.1:67658-82485 GCA_013400535.1 Scopus umbretta | reverse complement strand
AAGATCATCTAGTCCAGCTGTCATCCCAACACCGCCGTGCCTACTGGGAGAAAACTATGGTCACACTTCAGTGGAAGTGTGTATCGACTTTTGAAACTTGCCTTCATCGAGATCTTTCTACTTGAACGCCTTATGGCAATTAATAAACATATGGTTTATCCACAAAACAGGTGTTGCTTTTATGTGCCAAATTTCAGAGGTGCGTCATCCTTTCCTACCATACCTTGTGTCTCGCTGCACTCTATTCATCCACCTTGTTCCTCCCGGCCTTGATTTTTCCCAAAATGGTTGGTAACGTTGTCCCTGGGTTTACGAAGGAGGGGACGGAGGCGCACAGCACAGTTGGATCGAAGCTCCCGTAACTGCTGTGCAGTGGGTGCCATTCTGTGAAGAGATGCGCAAGGTGGTCCTGGCACCTGCAGTAGTTAGCCCCAGTACAGCTGCGGGGCACCGAAATGCCACATCTGTCCCGCCTTTCTGTGCCGAAGCTTGCCCCCTCAGAACCGGCCTTACGATCCGCTGCCTTGGACCCCAGCCGCGCACAGGTCCCCAGCAGTCGGGAGCCGATCCTTGGTGCTATTGCCGTTGCCCTACCAGCCCGTGTCGCTCCCGCTCGTTTCCTAGGTCAGATCAGGTTAATTCCTTGGCGGTTCATCCTCCTTCGTGCCGCCGTCGGTAGGTCCGCCCAGCGGAAACTTGCTCCTTCCACTGAATGCCTTCTCGCTGGAGAATCTCGTACGCTACGACGCTTCAAGTTTCCTCTCGATGCTTATCATTTACCCGTCTTCCCATCGCCAGCGTTCTGGCCACTTCCACTCTCTTTACCACACGTTGCCTCTCCGACATGGGGTTTTTTTGAGCCTTCCTACTAGCCAAAAGGCATACAGCTAAACCCTACCCTAATGAAAAGGAAAAAAAAAAATCCTGTCTCTGCCCAAGAGAGGGAATGGAAGCGTTTCAGACAGGTGGTGCAACAGAACGGGTCTTCCCACGGTGTAGAGACCAGGAATCGGACACAGCGCCCTTACGGTTATTTACACCTTAGGAGGTGTGCTTCGGCCCCCAGAGTGCCGGTGGAAAGATACCCGCTGACCTTTACGGTCCTCCGTCGGCCCAAAGCAGGACGAATAGGACAAAGTGCTGAGTATTGAGCAGAATGTCAGACCCCCGCCAGGTGCCAGAAGGAAAACATATTCAGCCAGGTGTGGTAGCGGGCTTGCGCTAATACGCAGTTCTGTATAATTCTGTATTGGTTCTAGCACCAGAACCGCACTGTTTTAGAGCTAGCTCAGCCACTTTTTGCCTGCCGGCATACCAAGCCACACAGACATGTAATGAAGGTCCACCAGATTCCGCGGTTGCAAGAGAAGAGTTACGTGCCGGTTTAGGCGGAGAACCGCATCTTGCAGCCCGTCAAACTCGGTGCTGAAGGACTATCGATTTTCCCGTAGCTGGCTTTCTTAGCCATTGTTTGTAATCTTCCTAATTGCCGTGAGGGCGTTCCAGAGTGAAGTAATTGCAGCCCAGGCGCGCTGAAAGCATGTCAGTGGGCAGGTAACGGTCGAGGGCGTAGATAAGCTTTATGAGCGCCGTAAAATTATTCTTAAAAGAATTTTCGTGGAAAATTTCAGCACTTAGATGTAATTTCAGGAGAAATGTGCTCTTTCTTGAATCTGGAAGAGGGTTAAAACATGAAAATGTTTTCGGAGAAAGACAGGCGAGAGTAATGTTATTTTTTAAAGCGCCTGTGACCCACAGCGGTTTGTTCTTCCCGTCGGCTTCCTCGTTCCCCATTACTCTTCGAGACAGTTTTAGTGAAAAGAAAGACGAAGCACTGTGACCTTCATTATTACCTTCTGCCCCTGATGCATCAACGCCGGCAGACGAGGCCGTGTTTCAACACGAGGAGCTGCTCTCTCCTGTGTGCACAGACGGGTCCTTGTCGTATCCGGGGGCAGAGGCGGGGAGAGGTTAGGAGCTATGGAGGAGAGCATACCTTTCCTGGGACCGCTGTAGCGTACAAGAAACAGCAGCAGCAGCGCTTTCGCATTCCGTTCCTCAGGATCAGGGAGGCGAGATCAAGTTTGGATAAAAGCAAGGCAACGACCTGTGTTGTCTTTTACTTTAGGGGTGATCCCTCGTAACTAAGTAAGTACAATCCTTCTGCCAGAACTCGGCTGACGGAAACGAGGGGTGTATTTGCGTTTATGCGGGGTTGATAATAAAATGAAGGTTCTCCCCTAGAAAACCAGGAAAATTTAACTCCCTTTCTGCTCTGAAAGTGAACTGCAGATAGGTCGATAAGCAGAATAACGTGCAAGGCAAAATGCAAGACCTTCTTACAGTCGTCTTCGGTGAGCCGAATTCTGGGCCGGTTGATCGCTTCCTCCTTTTGCAGTAGCACGTGGTTTACGGCGTCGGATTGTCACATCTTTCCGGAGAGCGAGGCCGGATTGGAGCTGCTGCTGGTCCCATTCGGAGCTGCTGCTTTTCTGCTAGCTGCTTGTCTCCCTGCTCCCCGCAGCCATTCCTTCCTTTCCCCTTGCCAGCTCCTACGTCCTCCTCCCTTTCTGCTTCTGGCACCACTCCCTGCTCCCCTCTGGAGTTCCCTGGGAGAGAACATAAAGGTGTGTGGTGTTTTTCTTCAGTTTTAAGGACTCGGCTGCTGGGTTTCATAAAATTAGGGTTAGGACAGGGTTAGGCCAGGGTTTTGGAAGATGAAGTGTAAAGATACTGGTTTATTGTAGGACATTAAAGAGGAGAGGGTTTGAAAGCAAAATTGTCGAGAACTCTAACGTGGGCCTGATGGTCCCCCAGAAGCTGGAAGAGGCCTGGGTCAGAAAGCCCCTTACTCCTGGCAGTTTTATACTATAGTGATTAGCCCTTGTCTTCCCATAATTTATATATGAGAGGTTATATCTGGGGTTTGGTCACAGTCTGGGAAATTTGGTTTTGAATTTGGATTTTGTGGTCGCTGCAGAGATTGCTGTAGGTAGAAACCAGCGCCTGATGAAGTCTCTCCCCAGAGGCATTCGTGTCACTGTTAACGATAGGGAAAGGGAAAAGATTTGGCACAGGCTTAGGGCCGAGGATTTTGAAGTCTTAAGAAACTGGATTGCTCCTGGACCCTGCCGACCCTTGGAGGGGGTCACCGCGTTGAGAGCAACCTGTGCCTTGAGCTGTATCCGTCCTATAGGAACTAGTAGACCCCCTGTTTAGGAGGTAGATACAACAGCTAGGTTTAGGCTGAAGGTTTTAGCAAAGAGCTCAGGGTACGATACCTTGCTGGAAGGTCCCCCAACGTTAAGCCTGCTGGCAGAAACCGTTGACTAATATTGTCTTTAACTGTGGGGGTTACTCCCTTATGTGCTGGTTAAGTTACCGTTAGTGTTCGAGTAATAGCGTTAGGCTTTGAGAACCGTAACTGTCCTAAACCCTGAGTAAGGCTCGACTCTGCAAGACTGCCAAAGATGAGTAGCAGGGAGGTACTAATAGAACCTGATGTACCGTGTTGGGATTTCCTGTAGAAATCCGTGTGCCCTTCCTGAAAAATAAACCTGCTATTAGAAGCGAGTTTAACGCTGATACTTGCATGCTAAATTGTCACGATTTCCACTTGCACTTTGAACCTGTGGGCAACAAGGAGATAAGGAGGAGGTGGGCATCGACAGAAGCCAGTGCCTTATGCCAATTGACAGAAACTAATGCCTTCGTCTCCGGTAGGCTGAGAAGAAGCCTAGCGTTAGGCAGAGGGTTTAAGGCTCAGCAAAAGAAAGCATCGACAGGTAAATTCATTTCTCATAAATGCAAAAATCCTGGCAGCCAGCTTTGTGCTAATGTAGTTAGCAGCCAAAGCCTTTCCTCGCTTTCTTCCTCAGGAGAAAACAATATCGCTACACCAGATGGAGAAATAAGCTCAGGGTCTCTATTTCGGTTTACAGTTGGCATCCATTCTCTAGACCTGAACAAGGCTTTTGTTACGCTTGAGGTTAGGTTTTGTAACATCATGTGTCTGCATCCCTGAGTGACGGTCTATTCTACAGGGTCCCCCGCAGGTAAGCGTAGAAACGGCACAAATGAAAACCAGAGACTGACACTGCCTTGTATTACATCTGCGGGTTGCTATGTACAGATTACAAGCTAGTGCTGGACTCCGCAGAGGCTACAGAGGTGAGAAGGGGGCAGATGCTGCTAGAAGCCTTGTCTTGTCTTTTCCTCTGCCAGTCTCTGTAGGAATACTCGCCCGGGGAGAGAGCCGTTAGTGTTCAAAACAGGGTAAGGGTAGGCTTTTGGGAACGGATGACTATGTATAAAGAGCATACCTTATGGTAGAATCTACAGCCTTCCCAGAAATCAGAATTGGTGAGATTCAGCTCATATGAATAGACGCCATTGGCTTTTCCACTTGTAGTTGATCCTGTAATCGCTAATAATGCGAGAGTTAGAACTGGAGGTGTAAGAATTTAGGATTAATGTTGGGGAATCTTTAGACTGAGTCTAGTAAATAAAATGGGCCAGGGATAACTCTGCGGCCCTGAGGCGTCTGGTCTTCTGGGTGGGGTTGAGATTAGATTTACTGTCTAGAACTCAATTTATTGCTAGCCTCTGGAAGGTTCTTTGGGGCAGGAAAGAGACCGGTGATCCTACAGGCTGATGCCATTTGCGCTCTTTCAGTAATGATTTTACTACCTTTCAGGTTAAGATTAGGGAAGCGCCAAGACCCCAGTTCACCATCAGTTTTTACAGATCTGAAGAGTTAGGAAGGTTGCTGTCGACAGGGGGAGAGGATCAGGTGAGGACGCAACAACATAATTCACAGGCAACCGGATAAATTGGATCTAGAGGCACAAAGTGGCCTGGTATTGTCAAGATCCAGTATGTTGTTTTCAGTTTACTGTCTTTTTCATCTGCCAAGCCTATGTACAGTTGCCATTAAGGTTACGCTACAAAAGATGACTTCAGGAGACTGGGTTATTGCTGGGGAATAAGCAGCAGCTTATTGCTATCAGTGGCCAATGTCCTGTTTTTCAGGACTGGGTATAGGGAAGGTTAGGGATAAGATTGGCTTGAGGATGAGGGTAGAAAAAGAGTATTTTCAAGACCCACACTTGCAGCCAGGTTCCGCAAAGCTTGCAGGAATCGGCAGTTGTATGGAAACATAGCGAGCTGATATTCTTTCTGAAAACCACATGTATGCACACAAAATTAGGGGCTGGGGTGGAGTTAGGCGGTAACATTTGGGAAATGAAAGCTTGAGCATGCTGCGTAACCGTTGGCTTCTGCACATCTCACTGAGATAAGAAGAGCTCTGCTGCTTTCACGGGCCATTGTCTTAGTCCAGATATGGTGTAAGCATTGCCAGCAGACTACACCTACGGTTACAACTTTAGCACAGCTTGTACAGGTCCATCACCTTGCTGCAGTGAAAGTAATGTTTAGGGTTGGGGTTATGTTTAGCGCCTAAGGCAAGAAAAATTCAAGAGTCTTGCCTCTCCCGGACACTGCGGGGCTTGCTGGTGTTACAAGAATCTGTCATCGTTCGTTTTGTTGCAAGCGCTGGTTACCTAGCTGCGTATTTCAGTCAGGCTTGACAAGAATTCACTTGGAGAGCCTGAATTATCAGTTGATTTTCTGTGAGCCACAGAGACAGTAATAGGGGTCAGTCTCTTAGTTTTATGTTTGCTGTGGTTATTGGTCTGGTTAAGGTTGTGATGTAGGAAAAGAAGGGTGAGGAACCCTCCCTGTGCGGATTCTCTGTGCATCAAAGGGAGAGGAAAGAAACTGGTGTTATCAGAAGCTAATGCATTATTTTCATTTTTTCCATTGGTTTTGTCTACTTAGTCATAACTGCGGTCAGGGTTGCTTGGAAAAAACTTGTTTGTTGCTTGATCCCGACCTGTCTGTGCAGACAAGATGAAGGCATGCGTTCTTTCCATGAGCCCCCTACCCCCTTGCGACTTTGACGCACGCCTCCACGTCACACAGTCGTCTTCCTTCACGTGCTCTACTCCCCAACCCTCCTTTTTATCTGTGTGCGTCTCTATCGTTATATGAGAGGAAAAATAACTGACTGCATTTACGTAAAATCTTGCCACAACTAAGGAGAACAATTTTTTCATTAACTTTGTTCTTTCATTGATTCCATTCACCTCCAATGCTGTCTTCAGTTTTGGGCCCCTCGCGGCAAGAAGGACGTTGAGGTGCTGGAGCGTGTCCAGAGAAGGGCAGCGAAGCTGGGGAAGGGCCTGGAGAACAAGTCCTGTGAGGATCGGCTGAGGGAGCTGGGGTTGTTCAGCCTGGAGGAGAGGAGGATGAGGGGAGACCTGATCGCTCTGCAACCCCTGACAGGAGGGTGTAGCGAGGGGGTGTTGGTCTCTTTGCCCAAGTAACCAGCGATAGGATGAGAGGGAATGGCCTCAGGTTGCACCAGGGAAGGTTTAGATTGGATATGAGGAAAAATTTCTTTCCTGAAAGAGTGGTGAGGCATTGGCACAGGCTGCCCAGGGAGGTGGTGGAGTCCCCATCCCTGGAGGGGATCAAAAACCGTGTGGATGTGGCACTTGGGGACATGGTTTAGTAGGCATGGTGGTGTTGGGTTGGTGGTTGGACAAGGGGATCTCGGAGGGCTTTTCCAACCTGAACGATTCTATGATTCTATGACAGATGTACTCCGACAATTTTGTAATTCTCTATAAGGTTCCTCCTTTCTTGCTTTGCATAGCCTCAGTACGCGCAAAAGTAAGCACTGTTCTGATGCTGAGGCAGATGACCTACTTTGAGGAGCTACAGCACACGGTGTGACTGGGGCGCTACTTTCTTTGTGGATCGTGGATCTGTAGCACCACACATTTGTGAAGGGGAGATTTTGTGACTGGAACCGTTCTGGAATGTGCTGTGTGTTTGGCCTCAGGTTAAACAAGAATGTTAAAACTCCGTGAGCCTATGCAGTTCATTGAAGAAAAGCAGCCATCACTATCCTTCCTCGTCTCATTGACCTTGTTGGGTCTTAATCGTGACTGTCTTGTAGAATAGTCTGATCTTCCTGCACCTCCCTCGGCAGAGAGGAAAATATCGCCGAAAGAGCATTTTGCAGCACACAAACAGCACCACATTTCCATCCTGTTCAGCGAGCAGCAGGAAGTGTCCAGTATCACGCAGCACTGCCAGCTCAGCTTGGTAATTTGGCTGAAGTTTTGGGAGATTAATTTCCGCCAAACTCCCTAATCTTTCAAGGTTCACCTACTGATGATACTTTATAGCTCAGCACAGTGCACGTGACACAGCAACCCACCATTCCTTTCTCATTTGCATGGATTTCTTCTCGGGATCATAACCTGTTGTAATCACAATTATACTTAATTCAAGAGAAAAAAAAAATATATATATGAGCAATTAGTGCAATGTGCAATACGTCCCTAAAACACAGAGTATTAAGGATACCAGAACCGTCCCTGTTTAAGGCGACTGAAAACGAGATGTACATATTCGATATAGGGATTAGTTTCGCAGTTTCTGTCTAGTTTTCAGGTGTTGCCATTACACGCCAGAACTGTCAAAAACCTACAATTTGATTGCCGTTTCTGAGTTTATTCGATGGCCAACAAAAACCTACCTTCAGTTACAAGTCTGCTGTAGTTTTGCAACACAACGCTTTCAACTCTTTGCCTTTAATTGCTGGTATCTAATTGGTTCCTTGGTTCATTCGTTTTTACGGTTTATCTGAGACTTCCTTTTGCTTCAGACCAGTTGAAAGAGATACGTGGGCTGGGGGAACTAGGAGGGGACGGTTTGGGCAGGCTCAGTTACCCTCACTGTCAACGGTTTCTCTCGTTATTGGACAGAGTCTCCCTGATCGGTTCCGCTTTGATCAGTTTTGCTCTTCAAGCAGCGGGCCAATATCTACGTTCCGCAGCCCATTTTTAATTATGACTTGTGGCAAATGAAGAACGCAGGTGTTTAAGTACAAAAGGCCTCTCTCAGTCCCTGTTCTGCATTGTTTTGTGGCCTTGTTCGGTTTCGGGGGAGTACTGGTGGCCTAATACACAAGGAGGCAGTGCAGGCACAGACTAATGGTTTGCATTTAACTGGGGGAAATTAAGACAGGGAGAGAAGAAAGAAGGTCAAGAGCTGACAGCGGATTCATGTATGCCGAGTCACGACAGTCTTCTGCCGCTGCTTCCGATACGTAGACGCCGCTCAACTGAATCACTTGTTAAAGTACTTTGGGGTGGAATAAAAGTTGCTCCTGTTCTATAAGGAAGAGCACTGAGAGAACAAAGGCGAGGTTTCAGGGAGGCCTTCTGCCTCAGGTAGCTCCCTGTCCCGTGCCTGCCCTCCCACTTGCCCGAGTTTGCGAAGAGGAGGACCAAACCATAATGCGCGTACAAATAAATAAAAATAAAAGAAAAAATACACGAGTAGTTTATCATTCAATAAACCTTTAGGTCCCGTTATACTGAACTCGTGTTCCTCCAAAATAACACATCCTGTCAAAGGACTCTCAGGGGCTGTCAAATGACAGCAGCCTTGGAATATGAGAGACTTGTTCAAATGTTTCTCATTATCCACCTCGGCTCATAAAATCATGGCCATTTTAATACCGCTAGCGGACGAAAACTGAATCACGTGCATTATCATGCCGTGTAATTATACTTCATTAGACATAGTTCTGTATTTATCAGGGAAAAAAAAAAAAAAGAAACCCCTCTGAGGAAAGCGGTTGAGTTATGTGTAGTAGCTTTAAAATTAAGATATAGCAAACCTTTTAATTTCATTTGGTGCCTTTTTTTAATCGTTTAAGATCTGAAAACTCTGGTTGGGGCTGGCCATGACCTTTCGGAACGTGAGGCAGCCTGCAGTAGGTAAGCCCAATCGAAGCCGCAGGAGGCCAGCGGGCTGCGGGTGTTAACAGCGGTTCCCGGAAGGTGTTGAGGGGTTCATGTGACAGGGAATAACGAAACAGGGATTGCACTGAAACTGCCACGTCACCTTCAGCTTCCTGTCCGTGGAGATGGGTTTCTGCAGAGCACGTAATTCCTCTCTCAAAGGCAGCGTATTCACACGGTTTTGTGCATTTGAATGGATGTCAAAAAGGCAGGTCTCTTGAAAATGTTACTTTAATCGCTGCGTAATGTGATAAAATGCAAATATTTGCATCCGATATTAGGAGAAACGGAGGAGAACATAGTGGCTCCCTGAGAATCCCAAAAGAATAAGCAAGTGCGGGACCAGCAGAACATCGTTGCATGCACTGTATTTCCTATAACGATTTCCTAACTTTCCTATTCGATGCTATCTTGAAACTGTGGTTCACCGTTTCTCTCTACAATGGGTGGTATACGAAATGAGCAGGAGGTTGATTGCTTCTTCATTCACCCGTGGTGGTATTCATCTCCCCTTAACACTTTAAAAAACGTACCAAACAGGTGCTCGCAATGCCTCAGTAACTCTGCTGCTGCCTGTAATGATCTCAGTTTTTTGATTTTGTTTCCAAAGTGATTATTTTTTAGTCAATACTGTGAAAATTATTAACTTTATCAGAAAAATGTCGAGTTTTTCTTTCAACATGCATCTTCAAAGCAGCAGTGGGTGTCCAAGCCCTGCTGCCTGCCAGGCACACTGCCCAAACTATAAAATAATTAGAGTCGTTTGTAGCCAGCCTGGACTGAAGGAAAAAGTAATGAGGTCTACCAGCCTAGTGACAGTTGAGGAAGATGCAAGCAGTAAACTGGAAAAAGATACAGTAGATTCTTAGAAACAAAATGTAAAACTCTAGATTAAAAATCTAGCTTAATTTGTTAATATTAATTTCATGAGATACTATAAAATAGGCAATAAAAGGATAGGAATATGAAAGTTCATGTTTGGATTCTTCGTTAAAGAAATGCAAGTTCCGTTACATTGCTGCTTCCGCTGCTATATTATTTTATGAGTTATGTGGTCCTGACGCTCAAGATCAAAGTTCTAGGCCACTGATTATTAAGTTATCGTAGCAATAAGTACATTTTATACTAGATAACAATCTTCAGTAGGTGCTCATGAGCCCAGGTAATTTTTGCATAGTTTGTAAGAATGCAAATGTTTTGCTTATTTATATACTGAAAGTTCTATAGGTATAACGAAACCCCCCCCTGATGAATGTATACATAATGCCTTGAGATGAGCTTGCTAAAGCAAACCATCGATCAGAACAAAATCTGAACATTCCAAAATGTAGTACTCTCACATGACGATAAAACAAGTTGCAAAACTTCTAAAATACAGTGGGCAGAATAATGAAGGCTGACACATGCCGATTTATTTGTACTGCTGTCAGACATCGAAACCAGAGATCACTTCTCTGTGGCAGGTGCAGTATTACTGTCGATTCTCAATGTTCGGAGAAATCAAGATTCAGATATGCTTATAGCATCTACAGTGTACGTTTGCAGGTTCTGAAGTGTAGGAGGCAATGTGTACTCGATTTTATGCTCAGGATTAATTTATCGTGTCCAGATTGATTCCAGACGATGACTGCAGCTATTTTCCAAAATTTATTATACGGTTTAGTCTTCTAATTCCCTACCAAGTTATAATCAGATATGACAGTGAGGCTGAGAAATGGAGAGAAAAATACATGTTTGACTCCAAGTATTGATTATTCAGCTACCTTGCTATCATCCCCAGGTTGCTCAGAATCCTTCAGTCCTCCTAAAGATAGACCTTAAGGATCATCACATTTGCAGACGACAGCCTTTTCCAACTTGGGCTTCATTATGCCAATAGGATTTTGTACATCTGCTTTTATTTTTAGGTATGTAAAAAGCTCAGAATTCATTCCAGATGATATATAGCGATCTTGTCTTTTACTTTCCCCTGGTAAGAACATCCAACCTATCTTAACCATAAAGACTGTTTCTATTCTTTATTTATTCCCACATCTGCAAGCCAGCTATGACTCTGATCCTTCTAATATTTTGGCAGGTGCTTAATTTTTAAGTACGTAAGTATATCTGCATACCCCGTTGGGGTACATGTGTATATACAGATAGATAGATAGCTTGTTCTCCACAGGACTAGTTCCACATACTACAAGGTAGCCAGGCATTTCTAAAATCATTGTATGTCAGTGGTGGTTTTTATATATGAAAAGTAGAATCAATATATATTTCCTGGGCATCTGTAAGGTGGCTAAGACACAGATAAGCTGGACTGATGTTGCTACTGTTTTGAGTTGGAGGAGAGTTGGAGTGGATGGAAAAAAAAAAAAAAGAAAAAAAAAAAAAAGGATGATCAGTTCACTGTCGGTACTCTTCTGCTGGACCCAAAATGGTTATGGTGTTGAAAAACCTGGAAAGCCCTGCAGGAAGAGGGGAGTGAGAAAGGCTTATTTGCAGTGCTCTGCTTTGGGAGAGAAGAACCACTAAATGAAAAGGGACGTTCGCTCTCCATCGTTCAGTGATGCCTGTGCCGCTCACGCCCCAGGAAAGAGACTGATGAAGTACTGATGCTAAAACCCAGCAGAACCATCTCAGATAGTATCTAAACTAAGCTCCAGTCTTGCAGTTTTAAGTCTTGAAATAATCCCTTAAACTCCTACAAACCCATGGTAAATTGCAGCCAATTGACGAGGATCGGAATATCCCACGTTTCAAGATATTGAGACAGATTTCTTCACAAATATGAGCAAGCGTAAGTCTTGACTTCGGCAGACTCGTGCCAGATTATTAGAGCTGTGAATTTGGCCCGTTTGCCTTTGGAGCCTAAAATGAACGTTTTGTGAATGACAGTGTTGCAAGAAAGATGCATTTTGACAGGAATGAGAATCATGAACAGGCAGCTGGAAATACCTGGGCCTGTTACGCTTCTTGGCAGACTTCACAAGCAGTAGAGCTGCCGACTTCGGAGTTGCCTCTGGGTCTGTCACTTTGTTCGTCCCTGTCGGGGTTGATTTTTCAGAACGACTTTGTCTCCAAGGCGTCATTCCCCCAGTGGCTTCCCTTAGCCGGTGAGGAATTTACATGTTATTGTCTGCTTTGCATATGTCTTAAATTCCCAAGGAAACTCTGGAGCTGTTTCTTTATTCTAAAAAGTAATGGGAAAGAGATGGTAGATTGTAATCCCATTATTTGCTTAGAAGGGTAATTTTTGATAGCATAGCTTTATGATATGTTCCTGTAACTCACTGGACTTGCTGTTTTTGAGAAAAAAAAAAAATTCAGAAAGATCCATGAAATTACCCTACAAAATGAAGCTGCTAATTTATTTCATATTAGTTGCCCTTGCATTGTTAGCCACATTCTGAAATTTACTCTAATACTACATTGAGAAAGGGGAACACAAACTGTTTGAAAACTGGTGGTGGTGGAGAGCGCAATAGTACACCGTCAGAGCAGATATTCATAACATTTCAAACACCTACGTTGATCAGACAATAAAAAATGGAATGAAAGAGTGCACAGTTTGATTTCAAACATGTCAAGCTAGTGCAGCCTACTAACTTTGAAACCTGACCGCAAGTTTGCATTACCCACTTTTGCTGTTTAATTTCCAGCTGTGGGAGCCACAGGAATGGGCTGCAGGCATGGGAATGCTGCTGCTGTCCCTTCAACAGGGAGTTTCCCTGTTCCTGGCTTCCCCTCCCCAAAGGCAAAATGGTCTGGCCTGTGAAACAGTGGCTTCTTTCTGTACAGAAGGCAGTGGGAAGAAATGCAGGAATTACTTTATTTTTTTAAAATTCCCCTTAAAAATAGATGCTCGGTGCTTTGCTTCCTCTCTCACTTGTTAGGTGTCTCAGTTTAAGAAATGCGTTTGGCCTCGTTTCTTAAAAACTTGCTGCCTTTATTTAATCAGATTAAAGCTGTGTGTTCTGAGGGTCATGATTTGGTAGATAACTCAGGTCCAAGGTTTTCAATAATTTGTTTAGAGAAAAGTTAAGTGTCAAGAGTTAATAAAAATTAAAGCCCATGCCAGCCTTCCATAGGTCTACGCCAAACCTATGTTTGGGGCTTTAAAGAAGCCAAACCAAACCAAACCAAACAAACCCCAGCAAACCGTCTTAATACCAGTAAAGGCCATTTCATCGGAAAACCAAAAAAAAAAAAAAAAAACCCAGCAAACTGTCTTAATACCAGTAAAGGGCATTTCATGGGAAAAGATGACCTGTCTCAAAAAAACCAAACTCTGCCCAGCTGTTCCTCCTCCTCCCTTAAAGCATTGTTGCCTGCGAGAGAAATATGCTCTTATATCCATCCAGCAAATGCTTGAGCGTGAAATTAAAAAGTCTCCTTTTAAGTGAAAAGAACAGAGATCAGGGAGCTCCGCTTGGTTAGGCACATGTCAAAGAAAAGCCTCGGAGAGCTCCACATCTGAGAACTTCTAAGGACTCTCCGCTGTTGTGGTACAGCTTATTGCGCACTATGTTTTACAAAGAGGTAAAAATAGGCCCGAGGAGGGATTCGTGCAGTTCAGGTGAACTTTTCCAAAGGGAGGGGACAGTGGGCCTTCCCCGAAATTCGCTTCTGAGTGTTACTGGCCATGCTCAGCTGGCAAAGCTTCCACGCCTCAGTGAAAGCAGCTGGGGGGTTTGCAGAGGACCCGGGAAATTCTGATAAGAGGCAGGGAGTAGCCATACAGCTGCATGTGAAGGGGTGAGGAAGGTCTCTTTGGGCTTTGAAAAGGAATGCTGAGTTTCTGGCAATCTGAGTAGTGAAAACTGCTGGACCTGGGAGCAGGATTTGGATGCACAGGTACCAAGGGTAGGGAGGAGGTTGTTTACAAGGTGTTGTGTTTGAACCTGTCTCTTTCAACAGATCTGCACTTCATCTCTTTGCAAAAGCTACCTTGTTCCAGTTTGGGTTCTACCAAAACCTAGCTTAGGAATTGATAACCTTTAGCTGCTTTTGAAGTGCTAATCCTAAGGAAAAGGTGCAGACAGCTCTACCTTAGAGTCCTGGCTTGCCCACTGCCCGGTCAGACAGGGTTATAAAGGCAGTCTCCTCTAAGGCAAACATGATGTGGTGAGACTAAGCTGGAACTGTCTCTGCCTGCATGTAAGCATATGGCTGTTGGTATCCCCATGATGAATTATGGACTCAAGTGTTAAACTTCATTTATCGTGTGTCTTTGATTTCACCTGTATTTTCCTCTTCGGCCAGTCTCCCACAATATGCCTGTAACATTCCAAACCTTTGAGCAGGCTCAAGCAGCTGACTCTTTCCTCCTTTAAATAAGCTGCCACAAAAATGTTCCTTTCCCACCTTCCCTGTGCCAGCTATGGAGTTTCATCTTGCAGTTAGGCTAACCTGAAGCCAAGAAGGGCAACAGTCCATTTTTGACCGATGTTGAATTGCTTTGTGACTGTCTGTTAGAGCAGGAAGCAAGCAGTGAGAGCTAGAACTAGGAGACTGATATCATTAAAAAGAGGAAATTTCACTGAGTCGATGAGTCCTGAGATGCCAGAACTTAAAGGTTAACATTCCTATGCAAAATAAAACCGATTTGGTCGCTTTTGGTAGTAACCAATAAATATAATTTCTGTTATGCTATTTCTCCTCTTCCAAAGTCTGCAAAATGAGACTTATCAGACTAAGGCAGTCTGTTCTGCAATCACAGGAATTTTAAAACATAACTCAATTAAATGTTTTAGGTTGAGTAAAATACCTAAAAATGCTATGTGCTTGCTCTAAAAGAAGATATATCTCTGTAGCTTACTGTGAAGGTTTTAATCACTGTCATGGTTCAACCCCAGCCGGCAGGAGAGCCCCCCGCGGGCGCTGGCTCGCTGCCCCCGCAGCGGGACGGGGGAGAGAAGCGGGAAAAAGGTAAAGCTCGTGGGCTGAGCCGAAGA
>VZTL01019112.1:53803-67528 GCA_013400535.1 Scopus umbretta | reverse complement strand
CTTCAGTATTGTATTATTCAACAACAGTCTTAAGAGGTAATTCTGTATGTTTCTATTCTATATTTTCAGTTCTGTTTTCTTAAAACTTACTGGCTTTGTGATTCCTATAAATCGCTGCCCTCACGCTGGTCAGACTAGTGGCAAGAGGCAGGCAAGCTCTTCTCTTCGTAACTTTCTAGCGCTACAACTCTACGTTTTCACGAGGAGAGGGCAAACAAGAATACCAATGATGTATAAAGTTTATTACCATTTTGTCCAAAATTATGAAGGAAGAAAAGATTTGGTGAGAAAATGGAAGATGTTTCTGGGCTTTCTTCTATTCTTGGTTGTGTTGCTTTTCCTGTTTCTCACTTGAAAAATGGTTTGTGGTGGAGAAAGGGAAAAGGAAACAAAAAATTAGAAATAGCTACCTAAATAATATTTAGGCAGAGATGTTTTTTTCTATTCCATAAGGCTTTCAGCATAGAATATCCATTTAGATTTACTAGCATCAGTTTCCCCCTTTTCTAGTGTTCTTTTGTTACTAACACTGAATCCTATGTTAAATGAGCGTTTGTTAACTTCTCTGTTAAATGGCAGAGGAAAAATTAGTTCAGATTTATTAAAGATACAAGTTAAAAGTAATTGAAAATCCTATTCCTAGAAAATGGTCTCACTCAGGATTAAACTGTGTGCAGAATTTTAATGTGTTTTAGAAGGGAAGTGAGTTAAATCACACCTAATTAGAGAGACTAATTCTGAATAGATTTGCCTACTCTGCCTTTTGATATGATGTTTGCAATGCAATTTTGAAACTTAATTTGGATTGTTTTCCCAGGTGACCCTGTAAAGATTGACTTAGATGTAGTCCTTAATCACTAGTTTATACCTATTACCTGGGCGGTATAGCAAATTGATGTTCTCTTGACCTATCCACAGTAGAATCTGCAAAGCAAAGGTTCAAGTTCACGTCTGAAAACAACTAAGATAGTGGTGTTAATCCTATCTAATATGAGATTGTTAAATAATTTGAAACGTTAGAGAAATCATTTCACAGTAACAAATGTACAATTTGATGATATTAGCTGGTAGTATGGGCTTGATGAACAAGCAGCAAAGGAATCATCACAACATTGTTTGTCTCTGTAATGATGCGCTATCAGAAGAGAGGTAAGCAAATGCTTGCTCTAGCAGTAGTAGCCTGTTGTAATTACACAGGATAATATATAAAATAACTAATCCAGAGGCGCTTTCCAAGTAGTTTAGGACTTTAACTTTTTGCTGTCATCTTTGTGGGAAAGAAAGGGGTGGCAAAAGCTGAGAAGAGATTTGAAATGGATAGATGAAGTGAAACCATAGCAAGCCATCGAGCCATAGGCTGACGTTGTGAATATTTTCTAAGCCGGGATAGTGGTCTGCATTTGGTGAGTTGTTCCCTACAGGCGTTGCAGTAATATGATAAGGAATAAAGCAGTAGATTCTTGCCTTGTTCAGTAGTGGTGGAAACAAGTAAGACTGGGTAGTGGAGCTTTCATCCACCAGGCTTTCATTCAAAGCAATAAAGTGAGGGTTCTACACTTGTATTTTACTAAATGCCGAATAACCTGATTTATAAATGGATAAAATCAAGGTTGTGGATTGCTGGACCACCTGCCTAACAAACTATTTACTCCCTTTTCTAAATCTTAGCTAAATTTCCTTCTCCGGGATGAAAAATACTTCAGCCAGCATGTTGCATGTAAATCAAGTCAGGGCCTGCACCCCTTGGACTTCTTGCCTGGTCTTTCTCTTCACCTGTGCAGGACTTGAAGACTGACTCACACTGATTTGCTAGGAAGCAGAGCACACACCTCCCTTGGGAGTGTATAAAATAGCGGTCACAATTGTGTCTGTCGGTACAAATAAAATTTCTTTTATTTGCTGTCAGGCAGGCATCCATCTAACCATATTTTTAAACCCCTGTTAGAGTTGTCAGTATCTCTAGGTAAATCTTCCCAGCCCTTCCTGGTATTGTGAAGAACATGAAGTCACGGCTGATTTGAAAGCATTTTAAATGCAATAGATACAGCTTGCTGCTTTCTGTCTTGCTGCAATATTGCTGAGTAATTATTTTAAATCATAAATTCAGGCTGTAAGACTGAATTGGCCGAGTGTTTCAAGCATTGTGCTATTTCATCTCCAAGGTCGTGATTTCACGGTGTTATTTTTGTGGGACACACTGGCTGAAATTTGAAGGACTGTTTCTATAACCTTGCCTCACACCAACTCGTGCTTCCGTGTTCAACTAGTTACATTTATGCCCAGGGTGGGTATATATTTAAGTTGGCCATTGACTTCAAAGAACAGTAATGACCTGAAATGGGAAGCTTGGCTTCTATAAGGTAGTTTAGTCCATGAAAGAAGATTAAAATGGCAATGGGAGAAGGAAAATGCTGGTAACTGAAAGATGGAGTTGAGAACTGGTCATAGAGAGTATGACCCATTTACCAACAAGAAAGAAGGAAACCCCATGATGGGTTGCTTTAAAATGGGGTAGACCAGCCACTTTGGGAGAGCTAGTATGACAGCAGATCTGTCTTCTGGATGACCAGAAATGTGGTTTTATGGCACAATTGGCTCTTACATATTTTAAAGGGAAGGCTTTGGTTTGTTTTAAATTCTTAGTGTAGGGTAGTACACAGACCGCCACACCATACTGCATAAGGTATGTGGACAAAACGATACACGCCTGGAAGTCTTGGTAAACCTGCTATCAAACCTACACACGGTTGATTCATTTAAGAACTTGTTGCTGGGCTAAACGTAGGGTCCCCAGCTTCTGAAACAAAAGCTCTGTTATGAAGCAAAAGAAACAGCTCCCTGAGCTCAAGCCAGCTGAGTTTGTTATATTCAGTCCAGACTGCTTTACAACCAATAATTCTTCTAGTTTATATACAGTACCCTGCTATTTCCAGAGGGATGGTTTTATTTGACTGTCCATTCACCTAGGATACAAGTTTAACTTCAACTTGATGGTGCCAAGTATGGCAAGTTGATCTTATACCGCTTTGATATCTCACTTCACAAAGCCAAAACAAGCAATACCAAGCTCTATAATTGTGGCTTACCAGATTTACCGTTAAATGCAGTGTTTTAAAACTTACTGTGGCATATCAAAGGAATGTGATCATTGAGATGCACAAGACCAAAATTACAGTGCCAGAATCGTATCATTATGTACAGTTTCCTGCATTTTCTTTACACTGTCATGAAACATAAAATGGATGCTACAAAACATAGATTAACCAAGAAAAACATTAAAACATTTGGAAAGTATTCCTGAACTTGAGAGGTTAAGAAATTTGTAAAACCTCAAGAAAATCTTAAGTTTCACAGCTATTTTTAACATCTTTTCTTCTTTAAAATGCTAATTTCTATTTGTGGAATGAGAATTAAGCAAGGTTAATCTATAACAAATGAAATACATGTAATGCCTGGCTCGAAAGTAAAGCAACTTTACACAGGAGTTGTAACTAAGATAGGTTACTACCGATTCCCTGTATTTCTCACTCTCGCTGGGGACACGGGAACCGATGACACTTCAGTGCTAGCAGAGGGGCTTAGATACTCTCCTGCACTGGCATGTGCTCTCCTGAATCGTGCAGTAGGGCCACTTTCCATCTCCATATTCCCCCCTCTTATGCATTTTGATGTAGCGCTATCCCACAGACGTGTAATGTGGGAGAAAGAACACGATGGCTATCCACAGAGACTCCAACATAGCAACTCTTCTCTCGTTAGAGGAACCAAGTGAGATGCAGTGTGGTTTTCACAGACTGTGTTTTGAGCTGGTGTCACGTGGAGGGGAAACTGGTGTGTGGAAACAATCCTTCATCTTCCCTTACCATCAGTGCTATGAAAAAATTCTAATTGTCACAGTGGTGTCGAATCTGGGACAGCAATCAACAACTACAGAATAATCTTCTTGCTGTCATTCCATTTTCAGAGAATTGTTTCCTCCAGCTGCTTTAGGCATCTCATTAGCAGTTTGAGGTGTGAAGAAGTGTTGGCATTTAGGTTTGTACAGTTAAAACTTACAATGTGCCTTTTTTCCTCTGTTTGTTTTGGTTTTTGTTGTTTTTTTTTTTAAAGTACATGCTGTTATTAGCAAGCTCCGGTACAATCAAGTCCTTTGCTCAAAGTACAGCCAGCTTCACAAAGCAAGCCGAATGTTTGAATGCATAGGGGTCGGGATGGTGTGGAAATAAAGCCACAGGATTACAGGATGGGACTTCCCAAACTCTACTCCTCTGGTATTTCAGACAATTCTTAAAATACAGTCTCTTTTGTGAATTTATCAAGCCTCATCTCGGTTGTTTCTATAATGGAAATATTGT
This sequence comes from Scopus umbretta, assembly GCA_013400535.1. Taxonomy (NCBI): domain Eukaryota; kingdom Metazoa; phylum Chordata; class Aves; order Pelecaniformes; family Scopidae; genus Scopus; species Scopus umbretta. Next base: position 63,173 of record VZTL01019112.1, on the reverse strand, counting down.
TCCAGAAGTCCATCCTCTGATGAAAAAAAAAAAAAAAAAACCAAACCAATCTTCTAATTTGCTGACTACATTTATTCATAGCTAATTTATACCTATTTTTAATACAAAACGCTTGATTACTCTTCTTGCCTCCAGCCACTCCTCTGGTGTACTAAAAGAAAGTTATCATATTCTCTGTTAGCATCAGCTTTGGTAGACTGAATCGGGCTGTATTTTTAGTCGCGCCTTGTAAAAAGAGCTCTCGTTGTCCTGGTACTTGTTTGCATCCATTTCATTTTGAATGCATCTCTTAAAAGAAATGCTTCGGGTCTCTAGGTGAAAGCCTTTACCTGGTTACCCGGAATGCTTGTGCCTTATAGATAGTTTGATAATATATACCGCTTGTAGTTTTTCTTATTTTATGTGTTATTTTTGTTATGAAACATCCTTCAGAATATGTTAAAAAGTTCACAGCCTACTGGTTTCAAAGGAAGTGACTTGATGCAAATTTCCTCCTGCGATGCAAGTTTTGGATATTTTGCAGCCTTCAGCAGATATTTTTTTTGTGGGTTAACACAGTGTACCAGAGCCCACAGTTTGGTCCCATGTATCTTATTCTTCTGAACCTCTGAGATGTGAAGGAAGCTATGCAACAGGTTCCCAAATCATGTATTATTCCATATTTACTAAGATATGCTCTCAACTTGCACTATACTTTACATATGTGTAGATGACAAAACTCTAATTCCACTGGGTTTATGCTCCAGCTTCATTAAAATGCAGAAAATGATTAAAACATGAAGAAGAAAACATGTGAAAAATGGAACCAAGCTTCCAGAAGACCCACATGTCTCTGGACATAGCAATACACTAGAGCTAAAGACCTTGCTTTAGGCTTAAATCTCACTAATTCTTTTCACTGGGAAGTACATATTTAAAAACTTCAGGATTTTTAAAGGAAACTTCCTGATGTAAGGAAGCTTGCTTTGCTGTGTTAAGAAAAAAATTGTACAAATCCGTTCTACTTCCAGTGATTACTTACAGGCGTGCTGGGAAGACACTTATTAGCTATGTATTAAGTCTGAACATGAGAATACTGCATGGCTGATGCTTTAAGGGGTGGAGGGGGAAACCCCTTCATCCATGTCCTTCCCGATCTACCTCAGCTGACACTCGGAGACAGCAGACAGAAACCAAGCCCAAACACAAGTTTGAAAAAAAAAAAGACAGATGGTAAAAATCGACTTAATTATTCTGTCAGTCCTGTTATATGCTACAGACTTCATTTTCTGAATCCTGGGTTGACTCTGTCAGGCTAGGTCTGATAGATTTATTACTGAAATGTTCTTTTTGAAATCAAAGAATAATTATTTTAACTTCTAGCTTCGCCCACACTATTCCTTAGTATTTACTTTGGTAAAATGAATAATGAGTGAGGATGAACTATGTAATGGATGTGCTACAGTGATATTTGAAGAGGAAATACTTTTGATTCATCAAAAAGTGTGTAAGTTTTAAGAATAGTATGTTATTGCCTCTTTTGCTATGTTGACTCATCTTAGTCAAATATAATAAGACAGGCTATCTCTAAAGTGTCACATGAATTTAAAATAAACATACTACATTGGCACATGGATTTGAAGAATCTGCAAGAGTAATTTCTATGAGAAGAATTGAAGCAAATACTATAGAAAAATAAGGAAGGGAAAATAAATTTCTACAAGTAAAATACATTTCTAGAAGAGAGACACGGGGGGGAAAAAAGAGCAGATGACAGATACAGAACAAGAAATGAGCCATTTTGAACATTCTTTCTTTGACTTCTTTTCCTTAGTGGGATGCAAAAAAGACATTAAATTGAAGTGTACTATCTGTCTCTAGTGTCAGTACTGATGCAAGATAAACACCCTTTGCCTTCCAAGGAGTGGAGGAGATACTTGCTTTCTGTAGTCAGTCTTTTCCAACAGAAAAGATTCTGGTTTCTCAGCTGTTTCTGAGCCAACTGGCGACTGTACAATAGTAATTTCACGTAACTACTGAATCATTAGTATTTAACTTGGTATTTCATAATGTGCATGATTCACTTGCTTTAATTCTTAAATGTAGAGCACTTCTGTAGGATTTTCTTATTTGCAATTTTTAAATCAACTTTGATTTTCTTCAGTATGTCTTCAGAAGTTTTTTGAGAACAGCTACGGCTTCTTTAGTCTTTGTGCCAGGTCCTCTTGAATTACTGAACTTCCCTAATATAAATCAAGGCTTTATCACCTCAACAGGGCAATTTGTTTTGGCCTAAAAAAAATCTGAAACCACAGCAGACGTGTAGTTTCTGCAGACACTAACCTGTTATTCATAACTTCCTTTGTCCTTGAACAATTGGAACAATGTACTACAGCTAGAACTGAGCTGGACAAAAGACAAGCTACTCTAACTGCTCCCAATATTGAAATAATTCTGTCTATTAATAATCTCATGTACTTCTGTATTAAAAGGTGACAATTATTTTAACCCACTGATTTACTGGAATGGATTTAGTCTCATCATGCAAACAAATGTTTTTTTTACATCAAACCACAACATCAATCATAACTTAGAGTATAGAACATGTCTATTAAAAATAAATAATATTGTCAGACATTTGGTTCTGTTACCATGTTAAAGCTAGATTCATCTCGGTTATTTCTGTTCCTAAAAATGAGATTGATGCAGGCAGTCATCTTGCGCTCTGAAGGAGTTAGATTTACGGTATAAAATGCAGGAGTGTCTAATTTTGTGCTTACATCACTCTTTCTCCTGCTTAACTTGTGGTAAATGATCATGTCTCATGGGTCTAAATGATTTGCTTTGCAAGGCTTGCTGCCTTTAGCAGTTTGTAGTGTACGGTCTCTTCCAGTTGTGCATTAAAGGAAGACAGCCCTTGCTTTAATACAGCATGTCTTCACAGAAGACATTCTGGGACTACCTGTTTCTTTCGTATTTGGTAGAACTTCAGTAAATAAAAAATGTAGAACACCCTATTGTGGCATTGTTCAGTTAATATATTGCTTTATTCGTTAGTAGTACTTGCTAAAAACTGACTTCATCCTTTAGAAAGCATTTTAACTGATACCTGCCTTGCATACGTGGTTGCCTTGCATGTACGTATATTCTACACATCTGTGATTTTTCTGTGGTTGCTGTTACTACTGTATTTGCGTCACCTAATTTAAAACAGATTTTCAGCTGTTTTCAACTATAGTGGGTTTGTGGCTTAGTATGCGAAATAGAATTGACTGCAGAAAATGTGAAATTCTGATGCTAGACATTCCGGCTAGGTCTTTACAGACAGGAATGTGCATTTGTCTGGGCAAGCATTATAGTCCTAGGGGTGCTTAGCTCTTTTAGTGACAGCCTGAATATGTTGAAGTAATTTGGTTTTTAAAAAAGAAAAAAAGAGGGGAAAAAAAACCCAACAAAAACCAAACTACCACCTGAAAAACAAACCTACCCCAAACCCCCTAAAGATAGAAGCACTCATTTTAAAGAAAAGAAGAAACAGCCTTGGCACAGCTCCAGCATTTGCAGTGTAAATCTCACAATACAAACTGTGGAAAAATTGTGAAAGAAACATTGAAAGGAGCATAAAATATCTGAAGTATGTAAAGCCCTAGATACCAAGGAAACTATACGTTCAAGAGAAATGCTTACTAGCAGGACTAAGTCCTACTAAAAGAATCCCTGAAGCATAGATGGCTCCTAACCATCACCTACTTCTGATACTTAGCTGTATCTGCAGCAGAATGCAAACACATCAAATCCACAAATTTTCTAAAGGGTTTCTAAATTTTAAAGCATGAGATGGCTTATCCCATTTTCCAGTCCCACCTCTGGTTTCTGGGGAAAGCAGATACTTCATGTTGTTCTGGTAGTGAGGAGCACGAGTCACTAGAACAGCCACAAGAAGCTCATAGGCAGAGAACAAGGTGTTAAGCTGGAATTGTCCCTGTGGGGAAGGGACAGTTTCTCTAGACAAGGTTAGGAGAGAATGAAGGATGAGGGAGGAGAAACTCCCACTCCCGGATAGGAGAGAGAGAGATGAAAAGGAGGAGTTTGAACTCCTCGCTAACAGAAGCTTCTCAGGGCGGACTGATGGGAGTTACGACTACTGAAAGTCCCAGTCTTTTTTTTTTTTTTTTTTTAGAATTTAAGTTCAGGTTTCAGAATACAGAAAACGTCTTCCCTTCAGCCAGCTGCTAAGAACCACCTCCTTCCTCTGCCTCTAGCAATTTCAGTATGTCCTGTTATGGCTTTGCATTCTAGAGCTGCCTATAAAGCCTTTCGTTGTCATTCCCAGGGGCAGAGGCGATTGACCAAAACCCATCTGATGGACACACAGATCCATAGCATGACCATGTAGTCGTTCCACAGGAAATTGGCTGAAAAATACTTCATTCCTGGCTCCTGGGCTGGGCAGTGCCAGCGACCTTATGCTGCCACCTCCTCTTCTATCCTCCAGCAGCCTGGCTATCCGAATTGGCAGGACCCCTCTTGGCAACACCAAGCCCTAGGCTGCTAGCAGGACTTTGCTTAGAGGCGCTCTGCAGCTGTGCTGATGGCTCTGGTCGTCTCCCGGAGCTGCAGCCCAGCGTGAGGTGGGCGAGAACAGGCTGTGGACTGGAACTCCAGCTTAGGAATAACTCGTTTCTGTAATGCCAGTTTTACACGTTGGACTCTGCGGTGAAAACAAATGATGGGCCATTCGTGCTACTAGTTCTTTTAAACAATGTAATGGAATGAAAAGAGAATAGCACGCGGCTTGGATCCATTTTTATCACTAGCGTAAAACTCGCTTCCAAAGTCATGTGTTGTCTTCATTTTAATTGGATTTTTTTAATGAATAAGGAGACAGATTTTACTATGAACCAAAATGAAAATGCTAAGGGAAGACGGAGCTCGTGTTTATATTGTACAGCAAGGCACGAGGCTCCTGAAAGACAGGAAACCGACTGTTTGAATTGGTAATTCTCAGTTTTTTCCATTCTGAAACTCTATCTACTCCCAGGACCCTTCTTGTGTCTACTCGGGAACTAGAGAAGACTTCCCGTCTATTGAGGAAGCGGACAGTAGCCAGAGGCAGAACAACTTAAGTTAAAGACTTAAACTTAAATACGTATGATTATTGAAACAGCTGGATCGTGCAAATTCCTTTTCTAGTGTCATTAGAAAGCGCTAGGGTGCTTTTGTAGCATTCGCATGCACTTATATAAAAATAAGCACGGCTATGCTGTGTCAGATCCAAGATCCGTCTAACCCAGTCCCAGAGAGTGGCCAGGATCAGAAGCGTACAGGGGTGTAAGAACATCCCCCACTGCCCTGTCCCAGCTTCTAGGGATCTACTCTTAAAGGTGGTCTGAGGTGGAAAGATCTTCGCCATCACGCTTGAAAGCCACTGACAAACGTCTTACACCAATTTGCTTAACTTTTTTTTTTTTAATCTATGTATGCATTTGGCATTCAAAATACTGCAGCTACGAATGCCACCATTTTGAGATGCAATGTGTGGAAAAAGTATTTCCTATTTTTAAATCTACTGACCGATCACTTCTTCAGGTGACTGCCAGGTTTTTTTTTCAATGATAAGAAACAGTAAGAAATAATTCCTGACTACTTTCTCTGTTATCATTTCTAGGTTTTTATGTCTAGAGCAACTCATCTCAAAGCTGGAGAGTCGTGATCTTTTAAACCTATGCTTGTCCAGAAACCATTCCATAATTCTGCTTAAGCTAGTTACCTTGCGTCTACTTAGTGTGAGACTGAACCATCCTTTTGTGGAAGGTGATCACTTGTAGCGGTGCTTACATGTGCGTGCTGGGGATCTAGTCAGTGTATAATGACTTTTCCTTGTTTCTTATCTCATTTCTATTAATTTTTAATTTGTATTTGTCTCTTTGTCAGCATCTGAGTACTGAACTATAGTTTTCAGAAAAAAATCCAGAGTAATTCTAAGATCTCTTAAGTTTTTGGTGGTAGTTTAGATCCCATAATGTTATGTGCCTATTTGAAGTAGTTCATTCAGTCTGAGAAACACAAGCCTCTTTACAAAGGCTTGAAGTGTTCTGCCACCTCTGCGCATTGAAATCACACCGTAACGCGGTGTGTGTGTGTAGCAGGGGAGGGTTGGTGTCTAACCCAGAGCAGATCTTGCGGGTCACAGTTCTTGTGAGCGCGGCAGAATTTGGATTGCAAATGGGAACTATGTTTTTCTAGATGAACGGTCTGAAGCCCCTCATACGGACCGCAGACTTACTAGGACTGCTTTTGAGTTTTGAGTAGCCATGCAAAAGATGCGTTGGTGTAGTATGCAGTTAAGACATCTAATACTCCTCCAGGGTTACCTCAAATATTTCAGTATGTATAACAGAATTTTTGTATGCCTTTGTGTGAGAGAAAGCTGTTGAGAAATCCATTTGGAAGCTTTCTGTCAAAACATTTACTATGGACTGAAACATGCTTATAAAATCTGCTTTCAAGAGCTTGTTAGGTGTTCCTCTGAAGTAATAAGATATCGCATCCTTTTTTCCATATCTGTCACACATTTATGTAAGAAAGACCTAAGGTTTAGAAAAAATGAAGATGTAAACAAATACCTAGTTCATGAGCACACACTTCAAAACTGAATCCTAGTCTAATCACTTTATGCATACATACTACAGTTAGTGAACTGGTCTGTTGGTGTCAGTAACAAAGAAATACGTATTATTGTAATTCTTAATGCTTGATGTTTACCAGTAGCCTACTTCATGATCTAACTGCTAATGCCTAAATTATAAGCTTTACAATAATTCTGTTTTTATTCAAGCCAAAGTTACTGTGCCTAACTGGGAAGTTTCTAGCCACATTTTCCACTGTGTTAGCTACATGAAAATAGGCCTTTTCTGTAAGGCTACATATTTAGAGAAATGCTACAAAATTGCCCCTGTATTAATAGCATCCAGAGCATTCCTTGGTGGTGGCTCAGCACATTACCATGCGAGTTGCCTGCCCTTGAAAAGGCATAATTTGATCTTAACAGTTTTCCTGAATTCTCTGGTAGTTACAGAGAACAAGTGACCACAGTTCAGCTCCTCAAGCAGAAAGCTGAGTTTAGAACCACAGTGGTGCTGACTTACATGTTTCTGAATTTCAACAAGAGAAGGAAAATTCTTTCTTGCAACTGAGTCTTTCTGATTTTAGTGAAGAGTTGGAAAACTGAAAATAGCAAAGTGGTCCCAGATGGAGATTTCTTTTTTTTTTTTTTTTTTTACTAAAGGCTTCTTCAGTGGTAGAGCGGTCTGTCAGCTTCCGTAGGTATCTCTGTGTAGGGTAAAAGGCTGGACAGTGTTGTGCTCGACCCAACAGGAATGTCAGGCAAACGCTAGAAAGGGCAACACTTGTACTCTTGAGCCTAAAAAAATTAAACACTTAAGAAAAAAGCTTCGGTATTGTTCAGAGTTGTTCAGCACACTGCTTGTTTCTAGCAATTGTTAGATGTAAATCTTAATTACCAGGGAAAGGAGTAATAGTAACTTAAGTGATATCCAAGGAATAAATTTCCCCCAAAGAGAAAAGAGTTAATAGGAGGTTGGAAAGCTTACAATAAAATAACTGCATACTTCCTATCAGCTGCTCTTAAGCAAGAGAATGGAGTTCAAAGGCCACATGCTGGTCTTGGCTACAGCAGGGCAAATCCAGAGCTGCTATCTGTGAAAACAGCAGAACTGCTGAAGATTCACATCAGCATGAATAAAACTAAAACTTAGCCAGCAGAAACTTCATTACGAGGGAGTGCATACTTATCCTGCTAAGTGTAATTCATACTTCTTATATCGAACATTGGTAAATTCTATTTGTAGCTATTTCTGTGCATTTCTTTTCTTAAATTGGTATTTTTTTTCTTGGTTTGCCTTTGTGTCTAGCAGCATAAGGGTGGTATGCTATTAGGTTTTGATTGTGCTTTATTTAAGTAATGATGGTTTTTGGATTAGTGAGCCAATATGAAGCGGTATTATTAATGGGCATTGACCAGTAACGAAATGGAGCTGCATAGGCAGATCTCTGGTTGGGATTGTGAGGCAAAAGCTGGAAGCCTGCCGGGAGCAGAGGAGGAGTGAGCCTCACCAGGGCACAGCGCATAAGATGTCTCTGGCAGGCATGTACGGGTAGCTGCTGAGAGGATTTGACAGCCAAGCATAGGTGGCTGATACCATTTTGCCCACAAGGATAAACAAACAGAAAGGCAAGCAGATGAAGACGTGCAGCCTTAAGCTGAAGGAGAGCCGATGCAGGTCATTCCTACGAGGATGCTATACACATGTGCCTATTTCTTCATTGCTTGCAAAGAAGCTGACTCTTCAGTGAACAGCCTACGTAGAATTAAGATACAAAAGTAATATGTTCTTTGCTTAGAAGTTAGGACAGAGGTCTCCGTTACACTCGCATTGAAATGAATAGCCTATGTTTGGAACAGCATAGAAAGATTGGTTATGCCTCCAGCAGAGGAGATGTATGGTGTATGGATTTTATGCTCACTTTCTGCTTCATTAAGAATTAATATTAGAAATAAACATTTTCTAATTATTTCATTCAAAATTGATTAATTGAAAACATTATACATAGCTATGTGTAACAGTTTCAGCAGGAATCCTAGTGGGCTATCATTAAAAAAAAAACATTAATGGGGAGTTTCTTAACCTTCAAAACACTGGTCAAATCTTTGTTTGAACACCAATGTCAAACGTAGGAAAAAATGGCAGGTTTTTTTCCAAAAAAAAGTTGGTTTTGCCAGTTGCTCCCAGTCTCCACCACAAAAATGAAACATCAGCTCTAGGTGAGATAACTAATGTCAAGACAGCGTCATTGTACAGTCAAAGTTCTCCATGAGAAAAGCAGCAAAAAGCCTATGTCAAGGCATACTGTGTGGAAACTCCTGTAAACGTCATTCCCAGTGAGGTGGTGAATTGTATGGCTCGGTACATAAACTTGTTAAACAGTTGTGAATGTTGCAGTTTGCTTGCATATGTGCAGCTGGTCAGAATTTGGGTTAACAACCAAGGTTATCAAATTGTATATTCTGAGTAAGCTTGTAATGAGCTGGTATGTAGCAGTGAATTATGCTCTCAAGTGGTACTGCAAAAGACAACTTCTTTAAAAGTCTAATCTTCAACTGAAAGTATGCCTTTTATTTAGAGAAATAAACACATAAGACTAACCTGACTATTAATAATTAGTTATGGAAACAATAAACATCAAGGTACTCGCAAGCCAGCGTCTTTACAGCAGACTGACCTTTAATTGCCATCAGATGTTCCGATGTTTTTGCTGTTTACACAACAGTAGGCTAATGGTTTTGGACACCTGGTATCCAATTTGGCAC
>VZTL01019112.1:399-51877 GCA_013400535.1 Scopus umbretta | reverse complement strand
TGGAATATGGTCACTAAGTAGGGGTTAATATGAAACTGGAGTTTGGGGGTACCCACAATAACTTGTTTCTGCAGTTTGTAGAATCTGTGTTCTACTGGCGGTACTTCTGAGTGAACTTTCTTGCATGCACTCACATCTTTTGAAGCACATGAAATCACAAAGATTTGAGATGTCTGCTGGACATTAGAGTATGAGGGAATCTGGCTGCTTACCCAAAGTGATTTTACTTGAATTATAAGATGTTAATACAGTCACTTACATGATGTGCCTTAAATATATAGGATAGAATACAATTTTCAAAAGTATCCAGCTAATCGACTAACTTGAGTCACATTTTCTAATCTGATTAAGGCACCTACACTTCTTGGGCACTTTGAAAATTTTGCCTCTGAAGCAATTTGTGAAATATTTGGCAGCGCTGAAATTCAGAGTGGAAACAGTGTTGATTTGTAACCATAAAATACCTATTTGAGAACATTAGTGTATATTTTTTCTCTTTGTTTCATATCATTATGTTCATCACAGTAAGTGGAAGGATTTTTTTTTCTCTTGCAGCCTCTGGCATACAGTAGTTATTCAGCTAACTATTGGCATATGTTCTTGAAATAGTTGCCCAGAAGATGACCTGTAGACTAAACAAAATCTGCGGAATCTGTTGCTCCTTAAACAAACCAAACAACTGGTGCTTAAAAATAAAGCAACAGGTAACACTATAATAAGGAGTTATCTTAGCCTTATTTCTTACTTGGCTGAGAGGAAAAATTGTTGAATGAGCTGCGTATGGGTCACATAATGCTCAGTCCCTGATTTTGAAGGTGATCCAAAACCACGCTTTCATCTTCTAGTGATGTTTAATTTGGGCAGCAAAGTGCTTCATGGCTGTAGTAGTCACAGTGCTGCAAATATTTAACCACTTGACTATATTGCAAAATTTAGGCAAGGCACGTGTTTAAGTTGCAGGTGTAGTATAAAATGTGCTTGCAAAAACTACAGGCCATCTAAAAGATATTTAACAACTTGCCTAGGATTAGCGTTGACCTTTCAAGTAGGTGGAATAAAAATGTGGAAAAGGATCGAGTCAGGAATATTCCAGAATTCAATATTTTTGATTAGTAATTCTGGTAAATTGAATTTTTCTGTTTTGATATTACAATAACAGAGGTGTAGCATTTTTTAAACTAGTTCCTTTTGTGGAGGTCACCTTACAGATACATAAACTCTATAACATTAGAAATGCCATCTAGTGCAATATTTACTAACTCACTTCCTTTGGGGAGGAAAGAGCACCCTATGTCGGAAGGCTGGAAGTTTGCCATCAGATGTATGTAGTCCAAGCGAGAAGATGCAGTTTCGGACACTGGCTAATAGAAGCAGAGGTGAACAGAGAATTCAGCATGCTGAGTTCGGGTTTTTGTTTCTTCAGAAAATTTTGGCCATATTTAGAAATTTAGAATGAGATATGAACCCAGTGGGGCATGCTAAAATCTAGCTAATTCATTGGAACAGACAGGAGGCTTTGGCTAAAAGGGTTTTAAACACTACTAAGTAGTCTGACAGCTGTTTCTGCTCCTTTAGCTGAGAGACCTCAGAAAGGGAAGGGGCAATAGGAATGGCTTAATAGCAAACAGTCACGGGTAGTGTTGGGGATAAGTGATCAGCAGAGTTGCCAGAGACCTGCAAGCTAGATGAGTGAGCATTATCCAACTTCTAGGTACGGTCAGGGTAAGTCTCACAACATCTGTCCTTCCATGACCCTTGCCAGCCTAGCACCAACATTGCCTAGCAGGCAAGCGGACTGGCTGGCACCCTTCTACTGGGCGCGTTTTGCTCCAGAACTGTGAAGTAGCAGAAAGTAAGCAAGAGGATTTTAATTCACAGCAGTTTAAAGAAATATGTTTGAATATCATATGAGGAATCATTGAAGACAATGTAGTCTTAATTTTTGTAGGACACTGCTCAGTATACCGATGTGAACCGCTTATCTAAAACCTTGGCCCTGACGTGTCACTTACAAACTGTGAAATCCAAAAGTTCTCTAGAAATATGACTTCTTGCTTGAGTGAGAAGAGAAACAAATCTCTGCAAATAAGGAAGTATTCTGTGCCACCAAGGAAATGAAACAAGTAACAAGTTCTTCTGAGAATTTAGACAAAGCCCACAACACTTGGGTGTAAAGATCAATAGATATTTACTGTTAAAGAAGTTCTACTTCTGTTTTTAAAATCAGACCTATCAAAAGTGAATTACTGCAGAGGTTCAAGAAAGGTCCTACAACTCATTCAGAAAGAGGGTTTGTGTAGTGTTGGGGAAAACCTATGGAGTCATGTGTGAATGTCTTCAGTTACACATTCCTGGATGCCCAATCTTACTGTTTCTTAAATTGGAAAACAAGGGGGTTTTCTATTTTTGCCTCTCCTTCAATATCTAGGAGGTTTTCTTCCTTTTCCCACAGATTTCAATTTTCCTTGTTCCCCCATTTATATCTATAGCTTGCTTTGTGGCCATTTGGCCTTCTAGCTCTGGAATCTCAAAAAACTATCATGAGTTCTGTTTGATCCAAATCTGTATTTTACCAAGGAAACAACTTAGCTGAAAACGTTTGCCTGGTGATGATTTTTGTCACTGCCTTGAAAAATATTCTTAAAGTGCCATTCTTTTGCTGTTCCTTTTGGTTACTCATTTTGGCCAGGTGATTGCAGCACAGACAGGCTGTTGACTCCCCGTGTAATGTCCAGCTACTTTAAGTGCTAGAGATAACACAGAGGTGAGGACTGACTTCAGGTGAGGTCCAAGTAGATACCTACCTCAGACAGGACACCCATGTCTAGTCCAGATTCCTGCAAAGCCATGCTCGTTGCTGCTGCAGGTAAAGGATGTGCAGGTGTGCGATGTGGTAGCTGTTGCAATAAGAGTTTCTTCTTGCAGCAGTCGCTCCCTCTACCTCATCCACTGGCAAGATCACAAGATCACCTCTGCCTCACTCACAGGGAAGCAAAATCTTATTTTTCACTACATCTGCAAAATGCCTTTAGCTACTTCTGACGAAGGAACATTATGCCAGCTGTAGATTGGGGGTCTATGGAGTGGACTCTAGGGGACAGGAAAATAAAAAAGGCGTGGGAGGGAATGGTGGCTCTTCCTTCTGGGATGTTCAGAGGTTTCACAAAACGTGATGCCACTTGCTTGGGTCGGATTTCAAATTCATGACCAAATACTAAGTATATGCACTTTTATTGTTCTGTGCACTGTTGTCAGCATGACTGCTCTTCCAGTGGGGCTTTATGGTGGAAGAAGAGAGAAAAAGAGAGATTGGGAACATGTATGGAAAATCTCTAGGTTTGTGGGGTTTTTTTCACTTTTTTAATACTGTTTTGAATGAAACATTTGGGTCCTATAAAGATGTTTAAAGTTCACTTTTTTCAGGGAACACCATATGGACTGCTTGATAGCTTTCTCAGATGTGAGGAGGGATTGGGGTTGGGATAGGTTAAAAATAGTATTTCTACTTGGTTCACACTTTTGGGGAAAGGAGATCCAGGATTCTGGTTATAAAAAGGGAAGCTTTCCAAAAACAGAGTGCTAGTAGATCTGTTAAGTTTAATTATTAGCAAAAATTGAGTTTTTCAGAATTATCATGCCTTAGTTTCATACATAAAGACCTCAGGGTACTCTGCGTTTATGGAAAACACTAAAGAAAGGATTGCAAAAGTAAATGTGGTGTGTGAGAAAAATGAGAGCTAGAAGAATATCCTCCTCATTTGTTTCAAAGCCACCGTGAACGTCCAACTGCAGCTAGATCCCTTAATTAAATTGTAGGTATGAGTATCGTGGCGCAAGTATAGGAGAGCTAGGAGCTGCTTGTGGTGAGGATGGTAGCTGCAGAACTAACTGGAGGTGGAAGAGAGTGAGACGACTGAAGGAAGGAGTCTGGGAAGGACAAGTGATTTCCTCTGGCATTTGTTGGGGGGAAAAAAAACTTATTTTTTTTTTTTTTTTTTTTTTTGAGCCGGGGATGGGGGGGAACACCAAAAATAAGCAAACAAAAAACCCAAACAACCAACCTCTCCAAGCTTTTTCAATTTCTTCTTCGGAAAGATTCACCTCTTAATGGAGAGTGAAGTAATGCCCAGTGTAGAGTTCCTTGGCAGAGCAGCGGCCTTTTTTTGGCGGTATTAACTGTGCTGCGGGCTGTGCCGACCGGCCGCGGGGCTGTGCCAGCGGGGCGCTGGGCTGCGGGGCCGTGTTCCCTGGCCCCCGTGGCCTGACCCTGCCCGGCGGTGCGGCCAAGCGCCCATGCTGCCTGCGGCGCCGGTAATGCTGCGGTTCCGGCTCAATGCGGGCGAAGACAAAGCCCTGAAGTATGCAAGAACTGTACCATCTGTGCATGAGATCAATGATCTCTTCTCTCTGGTTTACCCCATTACTTTACTCCCTGCATTGCAATACTAGCGTTTTAATTTTTTTTTCCACAAAAATTAAATGTTGGTTAAGAGTTCTTCCTAAAAATGAGATATACCTATTACATTAAATGTGCTTACATCGCATCTTACGCTTGCAGTTTATGCGGCATTCCAAGGTGTAGCGTTTCGGAGGAGATGGACGGTTTTTCTTTACAAGTAAAAAGAGGGAGATTATTTTCACTTGATAGAATACCTTAGTCCAAGAGCTTGTAGTTGATCCAATCCCTCCATATTTAGAACACCTGGAGGCTTAATTTAAACTAATGGTCAAAAATATTGATGACAGCATATTGATCAATACATAGTTGCCATCTAAATTAATCTTGAAAGTGTATTTTAACTCAGCCGTTAGACAAGGCCTGACTAAAATAGTCTGATTTATCTGCATTTACTGAGAAGAAATATAGGGGGGGTGGACTGGATGTATGTACAAGGTCTTTAGTCACTCTTCAGCATTCTGGTATCTTGTCCCCTTAGCACACTAAGGGCAGGATGTGGTGCCAGGCTTGTCCTCCTGTGCGAGATAATCTCCTGAAAGACATCTCTGAGGGGTTTTGCCTAGAAAAAAAGAAGCTGAAGCAAGATTACGACAAAGTAATTATTTTTAACTTGAAAGGAGAGGGAACAAATTCATTTCTTGAAGAAAACGTAAGGAAGGAAAACCAGTTATCCTAACGATATCAGTTGCTGATGATATACTTTCTATTTTTTCCTCTAAGTTTAGATCTGAGTCCTGATGCAAATACTGAACTCATGAAAAGGTAATTGTTTTTGAATACTAGAAAAGTTGAAATACTAAATTTCGTACATGATTGACAAATATTCATGAGGCAAAAGCATTTATGAAGTTCCATCATACAGCAAAGTGTCTTAAAACTTTAGCATTCATGTTTTTTTTTAACACCCAACACTGCTTTGTTTCTGCTGGAGATGTAGATATCTTGGCTTCCTTCCTACCAGGTGCATATCACTTAAACTTGCCACTATTTTAATAGTTGTACAGAGGTAACTACTTGATGAAAACTTGTGAACAATTCCTTAACACCTTTTTACAAATATTCTTTAATTTAGTTTTTATTTAATAATATAATAAAATTGGCTCTGATGCCTTCATTGTTAAGTTTATATATAACTGGCTTTCTGACAGGGTCATTGCAGAGGACAGCTATTTTGTCTTTTTTGGTGAATAATCACAACATATTTGTTGAGAAACTTCTGCATTTCATGGATTTTTCTTTGGTAGGAAAAAATTAGGGCTTTTGGTGATATTACTGTTGAAGAAAGTACTCTTATTTTTTGAAGGGTCTTCAGTGAAAAGTCAATCATGCTACTTTTGACAAACTGACTCATTAATTTACAGTTTTTAATCAAAAGGTCACAATTTCTGTGGAAAACTTTCAATTTCAGTTAAAACTAATTTCTTCTGATTATTAACTTTGAGGCTTTTTTCTGAATAAATCTATTGCTTGCTTAGACTTCTTTAAGCAAGATGTAACAGCAGATACAACTCAAAACTTTAAAAGGCTGATGTGGAAGGTTCAAATGCTGCTCGTTAACTTTTTATGTAATATTCTAGGTCTATGGGCTTTGATATTTGATGGATTGCATTTTTTGATAACTCTTGCCATGCACTGAACCTGAGCATTTTGTAGTGGATTTATGCACATCTTGTATGTGTTATGGCAGTCTGATTACCAAAACTTATGAACCAGTCTTCCTCTCAGTTTGGAACATCTGGGATTTCACTGTGAGTCCAGACTACTATATTTTTACCTTCATATTTCATACAGTTAATTGGATCATCACATAATGGTTTGTGCTGAAATTATTCTAATTTGCTCAAGTTTTTCCATGTTGGATTATCCACTGGGACATATTTTGAAAACGCAGCAGTACTTTCTGTGATCAAGACAACTGTTTGAAAACTTGATTTCTTTTTTCACATTAAAGAAAATTGGGATTTCCCAATTTCCCCTGAATTTTAGATGCATTCCATATACAAAATGTGATTAAATTAAATTCTTCTAATTCTTCATGGATTGTTTGTTTATAATCTTGAATTTCATATGGATCCAATATTTAAGCTTGAATACTGCAACACCTTTCCTTTGTAAAGACGACTTGTCCTGGTGGGAAGGACTTCCTTGCTCCATGGAGATGGCTTCTACACATTTAGCTGTACACCAGAAATGGTGATTCTTCCTTGCTCCAGCTTCAACTATTAGATTGTTCTGGCTGCTATACATGCTGCTTCTGCTATTTCTGATGTGTGCCTTCCTCAGAAATCACCTTTTAAACCCCAAATTGTCAACTTCAGGGCAAAAATGTATGAAATAAAAAAGGAGAGAAAAAAAACAAAAACAAAAACAAAAAAAAACCCCCAAAAACCAACCCTGACAACTTCTGGAGTCTGAATTTACTTGCTCATTATAAATTCTCACTTTGTCCCAGTAAAAGATGGATAGCTTTTGCATTAGCAACTGTGTGGAAAATAAAATGGAAGTATGCTATGGAGTCTTCTCTAAATGTCTTCACAGGAACAAAAAATAAATGTAACCCAGAAAATATTTCTGTCAAGAACCAATAGCATATAATTAGCGGCAAAAGTGTATAAGAGGTTTCCCCTGATATATATCTAGCTTTAAAATACTGACTTCTGTCTGGAAATTCCATTTTATTATGTAATATATTTTGGAGCAAATCAGCAACTATTGAGCCAAGACACAAGTGCTACAAGAAGTGGAATTTTCATTACTGCAAAACCACTGCTGTATCTTTCAACTGCTTTAAATAAATCATTGAAAGAAAAATGTATGAACGAAATCTGGTACTTAAAAATCAATTTCCATCGCTTGCTGCATGGCTATTTCAAGTACATCTAAGTGTAGTGTACCTCATTGCAACAAGCACGAAGCTAGCCATTTTAGGAAGACAAAGCATAAAACCTTAACTGTTCTTAATCATGTTCTGAAGAGAAAAATTAAAGATTTAAGAATTCCAGGAATGAAGGTTATTTTAGTTCCTTCACGTATGTCCCTGTCACTTCCCACCTGTGAGAACCCAGGAGAATCCCCACTTGCCCTTTTAGAATGGCACTGTAATGCATTTGGTATGGAATAAAGTTAGCAACAAAATCTTACTGGGACTTAACTCTTTTGTTTTGCTTTACTAATGCGTATATTGGTCCGTAAAGTTGGCAGTCAGTAATTGGTGTATATATTTATGGAATGCTTATTTTTACTTTCACAGGATTCTACTTTTTTAGGCTATAGAAAGAGAAGAAATCAGAGATAAAGCAGAAAACATCTCTATAGTTAGGAGTATGGCTGGGGACAGGCAAGATACAGACATGAATTATCAATTATGGTGTTCAAAAAACCGTGTGGATGTGGCACTTGGGGACATGGTTCAGTAGGCACGGTGGTGTTGGGTTGGCGGTTGGACTGGGTGATCTCAGAGGGCTTTTCCAACCTGAACGATTCTGTGATCACTAGTTATAGAATATCCAGGCTGTGCTTGTGCATGGGCAGGGGTGTGAAATATGTTAACTAGGCAAAGAAACTGGGTGTGCGTTGTGCTAACTCAGTCCTGCTAACTTTGGGTAATAAGCCAGAGATGCATACACAGGAAACTTATTCTCATAATCTGAAATAATCAAGCAGAAGTTTCAGATGTGAGATTTGGAAACAAGGCTGAATTTTGTTTCACAAATTCTCTGGTTGTGTAGCATGAAAGCTTAGATTTACAGTTCCCAGACTTTACCAATTTCATGCCAGACTCTGACTGGAAGTTGGATTGCATCTTTCATGTATTGTTTAAGGATTCCGTAATCCAGTTTGGGGTTAATTGTATGAACTAGTAAATCATAATAAACAGTACCCTAATAGACCTGGCAAATGTGAGAAAAATAAATGTATTTGGTATGTGAGAGAACATCCAATTACATCTAGAATACTTTAACACTGACTAATAAATATATTAAAAGCAATATTCTTTAGAAAAATTACACTTGCAAAACCCAGGTAAGCTTAACATATGATTCTTACTGCAGCGCGAGCTTTGTCATACTTACCCATTGAAACACCCATTCATGAATAATTCATCAAGCATCTGCAGTTTTTATTGTAATAACATTATAATGGGCCTAGGAAAACTACCTCATTAGCAGTGTTGCTAAATGCAGTGATGGCTTTTCTGCAGATCTCTTCATAGTCAGCGTTAACTCCCCTGAAGGTAAGTTTAAGAATATGTGTGTGTATATATACACACACACACACTGTTTTGTAACCTCTCTTAAAGTAAGAATAGCAAGTGAAATTCATAAAAAGCCCTATAACAGTTAAAGGTCAAGCTCCAAGTTGTCAGGAAGGCTTGAAAAAAAAAAAAAAAAGGTTGTAATAGAAGAGAGGGGGGATCAATTGGAGAAGCTGTCAGTGGAGAAGCTTTCAGAAAAGGAACTATGTCCTGTGAAATTCCCTCTCTGCATGATGTTAATGCCTGACTAAAAGCAGATATATCTTTACTTAACAGCAAAGTTGGTTATATTCTGTCACTAACCAGGAAGAATGAAATGGTACAATTCTACTGGTCTCTCGCTCCAGAATCAACTACCATGCCCCATGGACTGGGTTAGCACTCAAGACCATTATCTTCCTGATTATGTGTTTTGATTGTAGTTAAGTTGGCATGTGGAAATGACGGAGCTAGGCTCTTCTCAGAGGTGCAGAGTGATAGGATGAGGGGTAGCGAGCACAAGCTGGAATGTAGGGAGTTCCAGTTAGATATTAAGCAAAATGTTCTTACCATGAGGGTGCTTAAATACTGGAATATGCTGCCCAGAGTGGTGGTGGGATCTCTGTCTTTGGAGATAGTCAAGACCCAACTGTATGAGGTCTTGAGCAACCTGATCTAATTAGACCTGTTTGGGGCATGGACTTGGACTTAAATGATCTCTGGATGTCCCTTCCAAGCTAAATTATGCAATCATCCTAGACTTCAGGGACTGCAGACCTAAAAGTGGAGTAGTTCCCTCTTCTTACTGAGTAACATTTCAAGCAGGGGGTAAGTTTGATGGTTGGACTAGATGATCTCAGAGGTCTTTTCCAACCTTAATAATTCTATGATTCTATAAGTTAGCAACTACCACAATAGTGGTGGTGTGTGCTAAGGCACTGTAAACTCGTTTTACTCTGTCTTAAGCTGATGAAGCCCTACTTGGGTGTGAGTTGCAAGTCACATTCTGTGAAGAAGTAGCTATATACTAGCTTTGTGATTGTTGATTCCTGTTCAGGAGAACATACCTATATATGCATCTGTATTTACGGATGTTATCTAAGGCTCACACATTTGAGTCCAATCGTGTTTTGTTATGAGGCCTGTGACAAATAAGGCTTGAGTGACCTAGAACGCTGTAGTCTTCCTCTCTTGGGACACAGAGACAAACTACAAGTT
The DNA here is from genome assembly GCA_013400535.1 of Scopus umbretta. Classification (NCBI taxonomy): domain Eukaryota; kingdom Metazoa; phylum Chordata; class Aves; order Pelecaniformes; family Scopidae; genus Scopus; species Scopus umbretta. The sequence continues at coordinate 41,966 of VZTL01019112.1, read as the reverse complement.
CTAAATGTACCATGCAATCTTTTTTTTTTTTTTTTTGTCAGTGTCATTGGCTTTATGGCTAGAGAGGTCCCTTGCTGTGCACTAAAAATGAGCTATCTGGTCTTATTGTGGATACTCCCTTGCTTTTTCAGCCTATTTTAGAGTGCTTTATTGCACGTTTTCCTCAGTCTTCTCTTTAGAGAATAAATCTAGTTCTTTCAAGCCTTCTGCACACCTGAAAAGCTTGTACTCTTTCTTCCTTCTGGATTCTCTCTACACATCTTACATGAAGTGGGATGCCCAGGGTGTGATACGACCTTCTCACGAAGTCTTTACCTGTGCTCTGTAGAATGGAAGGATTTCATTTTGTGTTGTGCCTGGCATTCCTGTCTATATTCCAAAATAGGGTGTGTCATCTTCAAATGAAACTTTCTCAAACTTTTTGGTTTAGGTTCAGTCTGTGATTTTTAGCATAATTGCTGTTCTGAAAGCCTCTCAGTTCAAGTTGTTGCTTATCTGCATCTACGTGTAGCACTTTACCCACTTAAATGTAAATACAGTTTGAAGTTGTTACTTAAGCTTGAGCTCTGTTAATTTTCAAGGCATAGAGAACTGGTGTATTCAGCTGTGCAAGACAAATGTGTTGTATTTGTGTTCAGAGCTCTAACAATGATGTCAGTTTTCATTCCCAAGGCAGCTTGGGTATTGGGGCTGGTTTTGAATGCCATCAGTGAAGAACTTGCTCTCCTGGCAGCTGATTAAAATTTCAGTCAAATCAGAATGAATCATGTCTCTGACAGAGAATTGGCATAATGTAGTAATGTGTGTTGCCTTAAAATACCTCTTAATGATAAAGGACCAGTTTACAAGTAGAAGGCCAGTTTCACTGAGCTTAGCTTAAAAATTGTACTTTAGTTAAAACAATACAAATATGTATGTGAGTCATCTCTAGGATTTTGTTTTGGCTGTTTTTACTATGTGGTAGTAGTATTCAACTCTTATCTGCTAGCTTGCACTGATTTAGACCTGCATTCAGGTTATAACAAAGTAAACGAAGATTTTTCTCTTTGCTTTAGATGAGCTGAATGTAGTCCTTGGAAACATTTATTTTGGGGTTCTAGCTGCTTTATTTGGTTTTGTACACTAAAAACCTGGTCTAGTGGAAGGTGTCTGTGCCTATGGCAGGGGGGGTTGGAACTCGATGATCTTTACAGTCTCCAGGGGCCAAACCATTCTGTGATTCTATAAATGAAAGGATTAGAAAGGATTTTTACCAGTAAAACTCCACTTTAAAATGAGGCTTGCTTAGGCCCCCAAACCCAGACATTCAAATAAAAGACTGAAAAGCATACTGCAAGCCTCGCATATTTCTCCAAAGGTTGTCAATCTGAAAGTGGTCATGTTTCTTCCAATTAGCTTTTGCGTGGGGGATCCAGAGTTCATTTCTTCTGATAGTCCAATAGACAAAACTAAAACAGCTATGCTTGCAGACAAAGACTTCGCTTTGATGGAATGCCAACAGTCATTGTAATTTATAGTTTGAATTTAAGATTACTAGTTTCCCAAAACAATGGGTTGTGTCCCAGAAGGACATTGTTATCAGGTCCTTGTTAGTAAATGGTCTTTACCCTGTGTAAGTGCTCACAGTCTCTTTTTAGGAGTGTTTGTGACTAGTTTTACAATGCTGTGGAATAACATTTCATAACAGTAATGTGACAGGATTATTAACTCATTATATATTGTAGTAACTATGCATTTAAAACACAACTTAGGAAAAATAGTATATGTGGAATAATCACAGAAATAATTTCCTTTCTGATAGTGAATAATGTCAGTAGCTCTGCTTGTCCTATTTATAGTAGCAAGTTGAAAGGAAGCCTTCCAACCTACTGTGTAATTAGTACGTTTTCAATTTTTTTTTCCCCTGACCTGCTTTCCAGTTCTTAGAGGAAGAAAGAAAATGAGCGAGAGACCTAACAGCACAAACTTCCAAATCTACAACAGGAACGTAAAATAAATATGAAAAATTAATCCCTTTGGGCCCTGGAGTCCAATTTTCCAGACACAAGCTGCACTGGAATCCACTGGTACCACTGCCAAGGAGCTACGTTCCATTGATATCTCTTGTTTACTTGCCCAACTTTTTGGTCTAGTGCGTTTGATTCGCCGCCTACTGAAAACATATCAGACTGTTCCATTTCTAAAGACAAACCAAAATAAGCACCCTAGCTGCATGGGCAGGAAACAATCAACTTCAAGCACTGTCCTCTGCTTCTCTCTTATGCTTTTATTTTTGGCAGCAATAATTCAGACAGCCAGGTAAAATGCTATGGAGCTGGCTGATGCATGACCTCAGTTAGCATTGGTCTCCATGTCTGGTCAGAAGTGCAGCACTACGACAAATCTCCATACCCTCTTGAACACTTGCTGAACTTCTTCCTGGGGCAGGGATGTGGATGTGAAAGGTTGTCTTAGTAGAAATCAAGAAAATGAGACAAAGACTGTAGTTCCTAGTACGTACAACTCCTTACGGTGATGCAACTCTTTCTTGACTTTTGAAAATATTGTTCCCCATGCCAAAAAAATAAAAACTCCACCCCACAAAAAACCCAAACCCAAAAAACAACCCCAAAACAACCAACAAGCCAACCAACAAACAAGAAAAGAAAACTTAGTAAGTATTTGTGAAAGAGCCATACTTGACTCTACAGCTGTAAACTGCTGACCTCTTTCTTGGTGGGACACAAATTCCCACTGTCAGGAGAGCTCATGTTTTTTCAGCTTTACCTTCCCAAAAAGGCAAAAAAAGAATGTGGTGCAGAAATTGGACATTAAGAGGGAAAATTATTCTCAAATTCTACCTGAGCAATGCAATGCTACCTGTATTTGTAATAGAAAGTTAAATAACAATGCTCACTCTCAGCAGCTATATTATCTGAACTGATTTTTTTCAAGTGCTTGGAAAAGCAAATTCTGTTCATTTTCCTAGTGAGCTAAACAGTAATACAGCTTGGAAACTAACTTCATGGTGTTCAAATGCTAATGTTTGCCCTTAGGGGGAAAAAAAACATCACTTGTTAAAAGGAGATGTAATATTTGACCTCATAGTGGCTTTCCACTGGAAAGAACAAAGTTTCTGTCTGAATAAATGAAATTCAGTGATATATAGGATAGTTGTTTGAATAACCAAATTGGATGTATTTACAGTAAAAAAAAAAAAAAATGCTGTGCCTATTCAAGTTAATTTTCAAAAAGCTACTGTATCACACCTTGAATTTAAAGTGTCCAGTGACTTTAATATGCCACTTGTGAATGCTGAGGAGGGTTCGTTTTGGGTGTTTATGTAGCACTGAATTCACACTTAGTCATACATAAGGGAAGCTGGAAATTGCAGACAGTGACCTAAAGAGTTATGACTTTCTGTGAGCTGCACATGAATGGTTCTTCCGTGAAGAACAGACCCACAGACTCCAGCATCAAAAGCAGGAAGAAATCTTGTTTTATAAGAACAGCTCTTACAGAGAAGAGAGTCAAATTGCCTCTGAGCTCACTGTGAGATTGCTGGTTCCAGTGCAAACAGGGACTGCTTTCTTCTGAAAAACAGCCTGGTATCCACCAGCAAGATGAAGCCCTTTCTCAGCATCTTATTCCTCTAAGACACCAAGTGGCTCAAATTAAGTTCTTCCATAGGTAGCATAGCTTGAATGAATAGTTTGGAACAGATTGCCCAAACAACCAATGAAGTCCAAGACCTAAAATAAAAGTAGTTGTAAAATGGCAACTGAACTATAAATGGTACAAATGAACTCGATAATGAAAATAGGCGCTGGTACGGCTTGGGGCGCTGCTGAATGAGCAGTGTTGTGTTGTCTAGATTTCGCCCCTTGATTGGGCCGGACTGACTGGCACAGCTGGTGAGCTGTTGGTATGGTGCTGGTCTCTTCATTGACGTGGTCTCTTCATTGACGTGGTCTCTTGTATAGCGATGAAATACACTTTTTTTGAGATGAAAGATATGTACCTGGTATGTGGTGGGAGGTCTGCAGAGAATTCCTCATACTATAACTGGCTAGTCATTTGTCCATTTGGTCCAAAGAAGTATTCTCCCACTGAACAAACAATAGATTTTTTAGCTTAGTGGTTCATTGGAAGATGGAATCCAGCTGCTTGAAATCTGAATAGTCAAAAGCAATATTGCTTAAACTACAGCTTGCGGAGTCTTTGTGGGTCAGTGGGACAATTCCTGGGATCTGCGATGCACTGAAAGCGATGCTTTTTCCTGGGAAGCCAGCAGTCCCTCCTGTCAAGTACTGGCTGCAGGTCTGGCTTTACGGAGGAGGCAGTCTGGCCAGGAGGCAGTGGCGGGGCTCTGGGGAATGACAGCCGCTGGGAGCGGGCCATGGTTACCTGCTCTGGCCCTTGCAGCCCATTTCCAGCCTCTGTCCCTGTTGGGCCAAAGAGTTTTGGGTGTGGGCTGAAAGCAGGCTCTGGGCAGATCTGTTGCATGTCGATTGTGCTGCCCACAGAGCAGCATCTGTCACACACGCTAGCGTCGCGCTAGGGTTATAGTCCACACGCTAATAATATGAATGTCCTGCCTGCCCTACCAGAGAGACGCGTTACCACCATTGAAATGCAAAGTCTACAGCTTTGATTTCACTGTTTTTCTTGGTTGTGTTTTTTCCAATCAGTCTATTTTTCCTCCAAGCAAATACAGCATGATAATAACACAATTGCTAATCCCTGACTCAGTGGACACTCATTGCTGTAAGACAGAATCAGAAGCCATCTAATTAACCCCTTGAATATTTTGCAGTGTGTTCATGCATAGAAATTCAAGTATGGGTGAGGTAATCAAAATTCCTGCTGCCCCTTATTCTGGGATGAAGACCAGCTTAGATGTTAAATCACCACATATCTTTGCCTTGCAACCTTTTGTTCTTTATTAGCGGAGAATAACATTTTCATCCCAGAGTATATAATTGTGTTCCCAATGTTCAGGTCATTCAGATGAGTCCAAATAGAAGAAGAAAGCTGGCCAAGAATACATCTGGAAACAACGTTAAAAGCAGACAATTTCTGTATGCTGAGCTATTTGGAAGATCTGAAAGTTGAACAGAAAGGGCTCACACCTCTGATGTTCCAGTAGAGTAGCAAAATGTTTGAGTTACTCCAGTAATAGTACCTACCTCTTGGACTGCTCTCAACAGCTGGGTATTTATGTTCTTTTTTCTTATTAAACCTTTAATCACAGGGTACCCTTCTAATTAGAGTAATTGATCTCTTGTCTGTCTGTATGGCCCTACCCTGTTCATTTTAGGAGATACAAACGCAGCAAGCCAACTTATGAAAATAATGCCCATAACAACAAAAGTGGTTTCTTGATATACCCTTACAGCAGCCAGTTGAACCAATTCCACCCCTAGCTTTAGTGTAACGAGAGAGTATTTTTCTAGCACACTGTTAACCTCACAAATCCCAAGGACTTTGGCTATATCATTACAAGATCCCAGCTTTCATATACAATTATATGTAGCTTTTTGGTGCCTTGTTTAATTTTTCCCCAGCTTTTCTAAAAGTTAATCTGCCAGGCTGCGCTCTTGCTACCTCTGCAGCAGACACCTTTTTTTTTTTTTTTTCCCCTCTCCCTTCCCGGACTTCACAGCAGAATATGCTGATCTAGGGTAGCTGAGCTGTCTAAAGCCTGAGTGTGGCAGTTTTATGATGTTTAGCCGGTGCCATTCTGGTGCCCAAAACCTGACATTGGTCTCTGACTTTGGGTCCTTACGCTCCTGAAACAAGGCAAGAGGATTTTGTAGTACCACACTCCCTCTACTTTGCAGTCTTGCTCGTTCTTGCATGCCATCCTTCCTATTCCTAAACTCCTGTGTGATGCTGTTTAATATACTTAACAGCTGCCACTCTTAGGCAGGAGCACCCGTCTTTTTAATGCGTAGCTTCAGCAACTTCAGATTCCTCAATGCATTCTTCAAGTGCATCAAATGGTCTTGTGCTCATCAGGAGCCCAGTTAAAATCTTTGGGCTGGGGGAAGGGTAATAAAGGTAGAAAAAATAAAAAAAAGGCTGCATTTTCTTTTTCTGACTGGGGAATAAGACTGTAGATCTAAATCTCGTTTGTGTTTTTTTTTTTTTTTTTTTTTTTCTTTCCATATTGCACCCATTTACCTTTGGGGTCTTAATTTCCTTCCTGCTTCCTTTGCTTTCAGTCCTGCATGAGGGATTTATTTAGTTCAGTATTATATTTCTAACAGGAAGGAAGCAAATAATTCCACAGATTAAATGATCGAAAGAAAAATATTTTCATACCCCTTGTGTTGCTATGTTTGTAGATGTTATTGTAAACAGTTTTTCATTCTTTTAAGTATCCTATACTGGATCTGTATAACTATAATGAGAGGTGCTTGTAAATTTTAGGTCGTTAATTTTTTCATAATATAAGTAAGTCTTCTGCAGTTTTGTAGAGCATCTGTTGCTGTATTTTATTGTTAGGCGTTCTTTAATTATTGCACTGCCAACATTTAAAGTTTCCTGTGAGATACCCACAGCTCCAGATTGTCTCTCTTCCGGATCGCTTCACAGTTTTTTCAAATTCACTGTTCAATCCAGTGAACGGGATTTTTTAGCTTGGCTTTACTGAAGTTCAAACTGAAATTGGATTTCAGAACACTAATAAATGACTGGTCACCGTCCTGACCGGAGGCCTGGCTTGCCTCTTCCGACGGGACTGCTGCAGGTGCCTTCCCTCTTGATGACTCCTTTTTCTGGCAGACAGACTGTTCTGCATCAGCCCTTCCCCGTTTGCTTTTTTTGCCTGTTTAAATCCTTAACCTACATTCCCTATTGGGCTGTAACACTTCATTATTTCTGCTTTGTCCCAACAGTGCACACTTGGCTGCTATGCTTTGCCCGGATCAGGCTGCTGAGAGAAGTGCAAAATAGCAGTTCAACAGTCTATACCAAAAATTACACACTTGGCCACTGTACTTAGCACTGCTTATTCCCAGCTTTTCTGTTTTGACATGTTTCACTTCCCTTAATTAATTTTCATAAAGGAAGAGATAGAAGGGGTTTAAATTCTTTTTTTTTCTGAGAGGTTATCCATTTTCATCTCATGCCTGAGACTGAGCTGGCCACTATTTTTCTCATGAAAACTTACTCCAGGGAGTCAGGTTCTGTCTTGGCGGCAAACATCCCACACTAGTCCCTGGTTTTCTCATTTAAAAAAAAAAAATAATAAATTAATCAACATGAAACATTTCATGTAAATTGTCGCAACACTTTGGGAATCACCATAACATTTGTTGGACTGCACTACGGCAAAATGGCTGAAAGAGCTTTTATAGCAGAGAAAGAAACCAGTAAAAGTAGATAAGAAGAGGTGAGTGATGGGGTTCAAAAACTCTGGAGGGATCATTCGGAGGGCAAGTGAACTGCCAAAAGGATACTTTGCACACAATTATTTCCACACATTGGACATTTGCCTTTACAAAGCTGACCTGATTAGAAGTAACGAACACTAGGACCAGGAGGATCTGAGAGAAGTGGACTATGCTAGTGATCACGTCCAAAAACTTCAATAAGTACTTCTGCTCATCACAGTCTCTGGTTGTCTTCTCCTGTCTACCTTGGTGGTCCATGACACCTTCCCCCTGCCCTCCCCCNNNNCCCCCTCCCCCCCCCCCCCCCCCAGCTTAATGTAAATACTAACATGGTTGTGTAGTCCTTTTTGCTCTTGGGAGGACAGCAGTCTGTCAGGTACAAGCATGTTACAAGTAGAGCCACTTGACTGGTGATAACAAGATGTTTGATTCCTTTTTAACTTTTTCTCGTGTTCTGAACTCCATCTCAGCTGAGCTTTCCCCCTAAAAGTCTGTGAGATCTTTCAAGTGCCTTTATTGGCTACCTTCTGAGGTTTGTTTGTTCGGGTTTTTTTTCTGTAGAAAATGCTCTGCTTGGAGATCCTAGCTTTTTCCATTCCGATTTCAGTGTAGATGAAGCCTTAGCAAGTTGAATTTGGCAGGTGACCAGCATTTGTTATAAAGTCAAGACAGTGTGCATCCAGAGTCTGGACTAGGCGTGCTGGAGACATCATCCAGTTTATGAGAATAAAATGATTGTAGAGAGTCCAAGAAACATTTTAGGATGTAACTAAATAACAGCACTGAACTTGGTTCCTCTGGTAATTTAGCAGGACTCCAGCAGAAAGAATCATTAAATGCCTTTCAGTGTTTGATGTCAGTCATTAAATAGTGAAATTCTGTTGGATTTCACAATTAGAGTAATCTAACAGGTAAATGAGTAGAACAAGTAGAAATAAATATAATTGTTTTTTCCCTGCTTAGAAAAGGAAAATAATGCTAAACTATTATATGGTTCAGTTAGCTAATGTGAATAGTTCAGAGAAGCATTTAAAAGCCCACAAAAACAGACAGCGCTGTGTTAGAGAATTTTGCTGTTTAACCATGCTACTTTGATTTCCTTCATGCCAGCATGTCCGTTGTCATAATTAAATGTGCTTTTTTATGTGTCTGGTGCAAAATAGTTTTCCTTGGTTAAATGGCAAAATACAGCTGTTTGAATTTTCTCCCTATTTCTAATTGGACCCCCTGAGCTTTGCAAAACTAAGGACTGTGACTGAATGGATCTAATTTCCTTTTTAAAAAGGTATCAGCCAACAGATACAAAACAAAAGGAGGTCAAGAAAGAAGTCATCTTTTATTAACAGATTAAATCCTTCCTTCTAAAGAGTGGAAACTCCCCTTAACTTCCAGAGGGGGTGGGATTTCATCTCAAGTGGAAGTAGGATGTGAAAATTAGATTTCCCATTGACTTTTGTCCAATCTCTGTCTCACTGGGGGTAGGCACCTTGCAGTTCCTTAACAGAATGCAGTGATATTGCCAGCTCAAAATTAGACAGTATCCAGACTAAAATTAATTTAAATTATACCAAAAATTTAACTGTTTGACAGTTTTCTTGAGGCTCAGATGCTTTAATTAGCATAGAGTCTGAGGGATATATAGGCTGGTAAGGTGGTTCTATTTGAACATCATTCTGCCTCTAAAAAAAAATACCAGCTTTGAGGGATGACATAAAGTGTTTATCACTTCCTGGTGAAACTGGTATATTGTTAATTGTAATCTGGGCAAATCACATTTTTCTTTGCCAGATTCATTCGTATTAACTATGTAAATGAGTTCACAGACATTGTAATGGTGGATTTTTACATTATTTAAAGGCTAATTTTAGTAAATTTGAGAGATTTCTGATAGAGGCAATACTTCAGATGCAACTGAAATAAGTAGTAGTCAGCAGTTTTGGTAGTTAATGCACAGAGAGACTTAGATGTGGAACTCTTGCACTGAACTCTGTAACAGTATTTTTCCTTCACAGGCCTTATCTGACATCCTGGTGGGAATTAAAATAAATCTACATAGATGCATAGCATGCTGACAATAAATATTTCCGATCTGTAAAAAATAATTTCTAATTTAGCTGCTGCAGGACGTTTCCTATGTCCAAATGCAATGTTTCAGGTGTTAAAGTGACTGCTTTAGCAGAAAATGTCAACCTGTGGAATGACTACCGTTTATTACTGGGGTAATAAACTCCAGACATATAAATATATATTTATATATAAATATAAATATAGATATATAAATATATATTATATATAATATATATAATATATATTATATTATATATAAATATATAAATATAAATATAGACATATAAATAAAGACACTCCAGAGTGTCGTGAGAGAGACCCAGACGTGTCCACTTTGCTGTTGGACCTAACAATTTACATTACAAGTGTACCTGCTTCCCTGAGCAAAACTGTGCTCATTGTATAACCTATTTGTCAGTAAGAAAGTATGCATCTCACTTTTCCCCTTATGCTAGAAATTTCATTATCATAAACCCTTTAACGGTTCTTTTCTGTGAAGCTCATGTACATTTAATTAGAGCGCGTACCAATTAAGAAATACCAAAGAAGAGACTGTGCTGTGGTCAGGCAGCGCTGATCTGTGCAAAGCTCACCTACAGGCTGGGATCTTGCAAGGAGCTGAAACAAGGCAGGTTCCATCCAAGTACCTTCCACAGGCTAACTAATATCTACCAGCAACTTTAAGGTTTAGAGCCAAATAAATGTGTAACATCAAAAAAGAAACACCCCAAACCCCAAAAAACGACCACACACCAAAAAACCCCCACAATTTGCCTTTCCTAATCTTAGACCTCTCAAATTAGGCCTCACTGCACATGGTCTTAATTTTTAAGTCCCTACCTGAAACATACTTTTTACCTCCAAATCCCCCCTGGCCCATCTTGAAGAGTGAATGTTCCATTTGCAAAATGGTTGATAATTATAACTCAGACATGAAATATGTGCAAAAGGTAGAGCAAAACTGAATGACAAATGTTTTTTCCATTAGATCCATGTCTGTGTGTTCTCTCCTTTAACTGCGAATACATGGTAGCAGGATCCCCACTGGTCCCATGAGCCACTCAACTGCTCAAAATCCTTTCACTGCTGCTGAAGGATATGGCATGTACCATCAGAGCACACGCTGATGATAATCTTACGTGAAGTGGGTGAACAAGAAAAAGGTGTTTAAAGCAAAGAAGAAAAAAAGGTTCCTAGGCAGAGAAATACAGTCTCACTTCTCACTCCTTTTGTTTCAAAATGGATAGTAGGGAGGCCTAAAGGACAAAATATACATAATCCAATTTTGAGGACTAATACGTGGTGTTGATGGATGCGCTGAGTCTACTGACTTCATTTGCTGGCACTAGTCTTTCATATGCCTTTCAAGCTGAATCTACTTGTCACCTTAGACGTTAAGGCAGAGATGAGTGAGCCAAAATCTGGTGATATTTAATACTGGCAACATCCAAAAAGATTATTTAATCATTATTCACTTCTGTAGATGGAAACTGCTTGCTCCTTGACCTTTAAAATAATTCATTGTGGCAAGCTAGCTGAAGCTAGCCGAGTGTGAATGCAAACATATATCTGTATCTGATAAGAGGATTCCATCAGTATTCCCAGAACATCTCCAAAAATTACGTGTTTTTTTGAAAGAATTTATTGCTCTTAAAAGTCACTTTCTTTTCTTGGCTTGTAAAGTAGGGAACTTGCAGGTGGTGCAATTGGTAGCTCTCAATGAATTTTTAGTAATGAAGACACCATTTTATGTATCCAAGAACAAGGTGAACAGCAGTATATAGTTACAGAAACTGAAAGCTTTTTTTGGTGGGCAAAAAAGGAAGACTGGAACGGGACTTACACAGCATACCGTGACTAGCTGGCCCAGAATATCAGTTACAACTGGAGCATTTTTCTCTTTCCCCCCACAAGCTGTTTAATTTGAGCACGTTAAAAGGACAATAGGAGGATGAAAAAAAACCTTCCCTCCCTCTCCTTCAGGTAAATGTTGTATTTTCATGTCTGAGAATCTATTGATTGATTATGTTGATACTGGCAACAGCAAAACCATTTTTTTTTCCAATCTGATAGTGTATATATCACGATTAGTACATGAACTGAGTCCAATCCATTTCTAGAGTTATTTATTGTCTCCTCTTATGGGAAAACGAGTAAATAAATGCAGACATGGGAAAAACTTGTGTTAATGCACTCCTTATGAATTCACACGGGCTTTAAAATAATGAAATAAAGCTATTGAGGCAAACAGGAAAAGTAGAAAGGAACATAGAGAAATTCTTGTTCTTGTTTTCCTCTATAGACACAAACGTCTGAAGCTGAGGCCTTACCGACGTTCTTGGCAGTAGCAAGTCAACAGCAGTAGCTGCAAGGCAGGAGTAGTGCCCTCAATCTTTATTTCCAGCCCCCTCAAATACACCCCTAAAACTATCCAAGTCATCATACTTTTAAACAGGAATATGTTGCTTAGTAAGTGTTCTGTCTCTGCAAATTTGGAGGGGATTGTTGACTAAGTGGTGCGGATGGCAGTTTTGTCCTTTCTATAGCCAGCCTTTGGTATGAAGAGGCGTCAGAGCGACCTGCTTCAGCCTGCCGGGGTGCTAGGGTGAGAGTGGCAGGGACAGGGAGGAGTAGGCCTTCCCTTGGTTGCTCCGTACTGCCTGCGTGCCGTGGGAAATCGTACTGGGAGTTACTGACTCCGGACTAAGGAATGAGGCCAGTGCGTGAATTGTGGGTTGCCCGCTGAGAGAGCGAGAAAAAATTCTTCTGGTTTAAGCTTGACTGCAGACTAGAATTGCCCCCATGCTATTCCTTAACTTTGCTTCCTTTGCAGTTGCATGTGTGGTTTTTACATGCATGCAGGTCTACTTACTTCGTGGCAGAGAGCTAGGGCTGTAAGCTCTGAGATAAGACCAGCTTTTTCTTTGGTGTTTGCACAGTGACAAACCCTGGGGGGTCCTTCTTGTTCATGGCTTTATGTAAAGCCTGGTCCTGAAAAACAAAAGGATAAATAAAATATGTTATCACTTTTACTCCCACAAGCAACCTTTTACAGTGAAGGTTCTCCCACAAACAGCAGTGGAGTCCTATAGCCGATACGGAAGATTTGTAAGGTGCGTCCCCTGAAGGTAGCACTTTCACAACACGAATGTCTGCGCTTTGCTTGGACAACTGATGAATGAAGGAAACTACCAATACGTGTTTTCCATGGGGTGCACACAATATGTTTTGACCTGTTTGGAGCAGGTCCAGTTTTGCCACCCTTACTGTATGTCGAGTTGTACTTCATTTCTGAAATACTCTCACTAACTTCAGAAGGACTTCCTTCTTACAAGGAAGGGATCGACGCAGTGAAAAAGTGGTTTGTTTTATTTTTGTCACACAGCAACCCTGGAATAAGTAGACATAATTCTTAAAAGTTGACGATATTTATCTTCTGGAGAGCTAGGCAGAGACCTTTCTCCTGAAGCTGCCATGTAGCCCAGCTCTGCTAGGTGTGTTGGAAACTGTTGTGGTAACTATGGAATATGACAAGGAGAAATAAATCTACTCTTTTATTTTGTGGCTTTTTTTTTTCTTCAGACTAATCCAAAATCTATATCCATTCAAAATAGATCTCAATAAAGATTGATATGTGGAAAAAAAGATCATTCCTACCTAATGATAATTCAGAATTGAATACTCATCCCTTTCCCCCGTTCCTCCAGACCTTCCATTGACAATGAGATTAGAAAATGTTTTATTCACAGCTGACTAAACTTGTGAAATTCTTGCCTTGCTGACAGTTTACTCATGCTGGGAGATGCCTGGGACAATTTGGGATTTTATAATCCAGAGCTAGGCCACTCAAGCATAGGTACCTGGCAAAAACCTCGCGTCTAGTTCCTTTTTGCAGGTGAGCGCAATGTTAATAGTCATCACCTAGGAAGCGAGTGCTTTTCTGCTCTTTTCCTGAGCGCATCCACCCCCTTGCCTGCCTCGCAGGGGATGCGCTGCCAGTCCATGATCTCTTCCATGCTGGTGCAGCCCTTCCTCTGCTTTTCCCCTCTCCAGATGGTTTGCTGGATGTCAGCCTACGTCTGTTTAATGGGAGATGCACGCCCGATGGTGGCAATGGGCTCCAACATCCACATCTCTCACTTGGGAATATACGTTTGAATCCTGTCAGGCTGAAGAGGAACCCAGGTGGAATTTTGTGGGCAAACGGTCATTAAGTAGTACAAGGGAGGAACAACCCTTCTTCCTCTTTTTGCTTTGCAGGTGTTGTTTGACAAGAAGGTGGAGTGGGGGTGGCTTTCACTGTGGCTTGGCAATTTTCAAAACTCTTGCAATGCAGTGGCTGAAATAAGTCATAAAGCAGTTACCTGCGTCTTGTGAACGTTTTCAGCTCTTCTAGGTCGTTCTGTAGCCCCAAAGCCTCAAGTTGAGTAGCTGGGGAACGGAGATCCGTATATAAGAAAAGTGTCTGGTTTGATTTTGTTTGGTTTTGTTTGTTTTTGTTTGTCCTCAGGCAGGCCTTTAAGGGGGTGGGGAAAGCTGTTGGCCTTCACTTCAAATAGGTGAACATCTGCTGTAACTCTCAAAATGGATGTATATATTTCTGTTATATGTTTCTGTGGCCAGTTTTGTGCAGTAAATATATGATTATGTTGTACTTCGTATTGTAATCATCTGTATCCCTCTCTGCTTGCAAGAGAACGCCTTTTTCTCTTTTTTTTAACATTTGTTCTTTCATAAACCCACAAATGACAACCTAAAGAATAACTAAATATTCACTCGGGCAAACCCAGTGCTCTTTTCATGAATGTCGTGCCTCTTGCATTAGAACATCACATGGTAAAATGACTTTGTGCTGAAGGACTGATGCATGTCTAATTGGCAGAGGCAGCATTTTATACAATGTTTAAACTAGAAAAGGTTGGAAATTTTATGTGACGATATATTCTCAATCGATAATGCAGTTTCTACAAATCAGACTTTTTAAATGGATGTTAATTTTTTAAAGTATTTTTTCAAATGAGGACGGTCAAAATGAATTCAACTCTTTAAAATCTGCTTGACCCAGATCAAAACTTATTATTTCTTCTCTCAATTAAACTGTTATTTCAAACACTCTAATAAATGACATAACTGTGTTGCTCTCTCAGTGCATTGCTTTGAGTCTTTATTGTCTAAAATAGGACTCCCCGGTGGCCTATAATTCTCATAATTTATATAAGATTTGCAAGAGCTGGAATTGCAGTACTACTGAAGTTATAATGGTGCAGTATTAATTAAAAAATGAGTTTAATAAAACCAAAACACTTCAGGTTACTTTTGCAAGCTGGGGGAAAAAAAAAAACCCAAAAACAAACAACACCACACCAAACATTCAGTTCTAGGAATATCACATAAATAACATGAAAGACTCATATTTCAAAGTTGATTTTTTTTTTTTTCAGAATTGCCATTTTGAAACCATTTTCTTTTATCATCTATCTGGAGATGGAGCAATTTAGGTGTTGAAATGCTGGAATTTCTCAGGTGATTGAGATTCTTTGTCTCTGGTTTTCAAACGTTGTTGTTAATACGCGAGATCTCAAAAATTCAGTTAAAAAGAAAATGCAAATTGCATCAACCATTATGATGGAATCTGCATGGGATAAATCACAAAGTAATTGACAAAAAGGCATTTATTAGAATAAAAGACATACTTAAGGAAACAAATTCGAGCACTCGACATAGCAATTACTTAATGAAAACCGAGCATGTGGTAAGTGATAGAAATACACCCTACTAATCCCTCCATGAATGTTAATAGTTATGTATTCTGAAGAAAGAGCTTTCATTATTTTTTCTTCCAGATCTGTTATTTTTCTCACATTTTACTTATTTTTATTTTGATCTCACTTAGGTAAATCTGAATGTAAATACATACCCAACTGGTATGTCAGACTGAAGTAATTATCCATTAGGTGTAGTACAGATTAACTGAAGGAGAAGAAAACTATGTCAACAAGACTAAATAACCAAAGTATGGCACGTTTTGGGTTCAGGCTTTTATTGGGTGTTTAATCATTTTGACAATGTCAGGATTTTGTATTTATTTAAAAATATATGTTGGCCTACGGAGTTTCCAGCAATGTAATCAAATTCTTGTACTTTATCTAGAGGGTCTGCCAAAAGGTGCTGAAACGTTTTGCTTTTGGGTAAAAATATTTTTGTGATAAAAAATATTCCTTATGGAGAAAAAAGTTGTTCTTTCCAGTTTTCATGCTGGAAGTTGATTATACAGGAGGTACAAAGGAGAGGCTTTCAGTGGTGTCCAACAGAAAACAAGCACACAAAACAAGCTTTTCAAGGGATGATGGGATGTTTCGCTGCCTTTCTGTGCCATTGAGAATGCTTCCTCTGACTTATGCGGGTGGTCAGTACTGTCTCACAGGACTGGTTTCTACGCTGCCCTTACTTTTCTGAACTTTCCAAGCTAAGAAAATAGCTGCTAAACAGATGGCAGTGCTTGTCCTAAATTTTATTTGGTTTTACTTATGTGACTGATGAACCTGTTTAAATAGCTTTACATGGACATTTAATCAGATAGAGAAACTGTTACAATATATAAAAATTCAAAATCTATGGGGAACTGAGAAATTTCTTTTTCCCCCAAAGGCCTGCTCCGAATCAAACAAATTAATGGAAAGGCTCCCTATTACTGCTATATGCTGAAGCTTTCGATAGCAGGAGCGCATCATGAATGCCTCTCGATTCCTCATTATACCACCATGAAGAACATTTTTAACAAGAAGAGTTATTCTGAAATAAATTGAGCCTCAAGAATCCTCATCTTCTTCACAGATGCGCCTATTTCTCGAGCTCCTCTGACTCCTGCTGAAGGTGGTATGCAGATACGTGTTGTAGCAGATGGTGTGCAGTTCAAGTAATTGCAAGCTTCTATTTAATTTTCTAGAAGCAGGAGACTAGAAAACCATTTGTTTGTGGTTTAGTGGATTCAGCTTAGAATAAATATAGAACTACACCTTTGAAATCTACAATTTTCACTGACTAACCTTAGCTAAATGTAAAGGACCACTTTCTTCTTCAAGTTTAATATTTAGTAACCAATAATTTAATGCCTAAAATGCTTTACTAAGTAGAAATACAACTCTATGCTTGCATTTGGCAAGAGACATTTCATGCCAGAAAATAAGCTTGAAAGGAATTCAAGGTCCTGTGAGGCACTCAAATGAGCTTTCCAAATAACATCAAGTAGATGTGCAGTTTTGTGGAGGAAAAAAAAAACAAACCTGAAACAAAACCCCAAATGAAAACCCCAAACAACCCCCCCCCCCAAAAAAAAAAAATCCCAAGTCTTCAAAGAAATAAATAGAAAACCTCACTTACAAAAGAGGAATTTGACATAGTTATACCTAAAACTTGGTTGCAGTTGTCACTAAGACCAAGATATATGGCCTTTATCCAGGCTGGAATTATAACCTTGTATAGCTTTGGCACATATTATGAAATTAGGCTAGCTGAAAGATTACCTCATACCAGTCTTCTACTAAGTCATATCTTTGTTATAATACCTTTATAAAATGAAAAATGTAGTGTTTGGAAAGAACGGAGTAATCAATGTATCCTATCTAAACAGAAACCTGGCAAAGAATGAGAATAGGGGGTTGAAATTTTTCTGTCACTTGGGAAAGCCACCCAAAATTATGATGTGAGAAAGGTATAACATATCTACTAAAAAGGGTCTGCAGAGGAGAACACTAACCACAACGGTACAGAACTGCAGAGTAAAAGAAATATTTGAATTTTGAGAGTTAGCGGATGGGCTAACAAGGGAATGAAAGTGGAATTTTAATAGTGACAGTCCTACTGAAATCCTTTCCTTTGTACTCGTCCTTCTGACAGGGAATTCCAATTCCATTTGTCTTCTGTCATTGTTACTGCAACACAGGAATGCGTGTTTTTAAAAAATAGTGTTTTGCAACTGAAGAGTTAAAAGAGCATCTACTTAAGAAATATGAACTGATCATAAGAACAAGTGACAAATGCTCGGCAGAGAACAGATTTGTTTGTAATAAAAACAACACATTAAAATGCTTGTGTGAAGCACAGCATGCACGTGGCAAAGCAACCAGCTACACAAAGGTGTTGTAAGCATGAACTGTGAAATACAGAACTATGTTAAAAAAACCAAAACACACTAAGCAGCACTAATCAGTGCTGCTGCTAATAAAATGACCGAGTTCTTTACTGGTTTCTACAAATTAATATTCAAATAAAGCAAGAATGAGTGATAGAAAATCCTTGAGCGATTCGAAGTGCCTTGCCATCGTACTATTTTGAGAATTAAATGGCATAAAGAAATAGACACAGTGGATTTGAACAGGATAGGTTTATTTTACAGAGCAGAAGGTTGTGCATAGGCGGGAGTGTAACAGATGGAAATGTGCGTGATGGCGTAGGTCTGTAAGCGGAGGTGTACGGAGCAGGTTGTCAAACACTTTGCGAGTTACTTTATAGAAATATTTAAAAGGCAAGATAGCAAGGAGACAGTACGTCATAGTGATGGAGATACCATGCATCACTAACATATGTGCAACTCTTAGCAATAACGATTTGAGTTTATCTGTGTACAAAAACCGTAAATCAGACTTTCCATAGGAGAGCATTCGAAGCTGCTGAGGAAAAACATACTGCAGTTGGCACGGTCGAAAATGTGACCATGTGTTGGCAAAGTCAAAGTTATTGAAGATTTGTGAAAAAGTCATCAAATGTCACAGTGTGAGACCCTCCAATGTACAAAAGTTTGTTGGAGAGCTGATTCTTTATGTCCTTTGACTATAAAATCGTAAGAACCCCGCTCTTTAATTTGCAACAGGAATATTTGGCTTGTATGTCAGGAAAACTAAGTAGGAAATCCCAATTAGGAAAACTATTTCAGAATACCTTAACGGGAAATAAACACTACATCAGGCTACCCTTCAAGGCTATGCGGTTCTTCACATGTGGGGATCAGGCCAGACAGAAACCGCGTTCTACGTGCAGCTGATAACGGTTCATTGCACGAAGGGGCGCGTTCTGCAAGGAAGATCTCTTACAGTTGTGTGTTTCTGCGATATGAAAAGCACTGCAAAACTTGAACTGTCTGTGGTAGGTTTCTATTTCAGTGGTTTCTGTGCACTATTACTTCAGCAGTTAAGGATGCTATGCCTAATATTTTAGAGATGCTGGACTGGGAGCAGTAATGGATGATCTCCAGCTTGCTTTGGGAATTATCAGCAACAAAAGAACACTCTAATATACGACAATGAACGTAACCCAAAGGTGTATACCCTGTGTTTCACACTGTTACACCTCGAATGGTACCCGAGCAGTTTGCTTTTAATATCAAGAGCAAACAAGCACATCTGATTCCATATGGATTTCAGGAGACGTCAGCTTTCTTTTGGTTTTAGGATATAAGCCAGACCCAAACAGGGTGAAAAGCCAATATACAAAGGAGTATCCTAGAACATAGAGATCTTTCCAGCCTGTCAGGACAGCTAAACAAACTCATTCTCACTTCGTCTGAAGTAAATCTCGTTCAAGTTGTTCTTTGGGTGCGGTGCAGAATGGCAACGGGATGACTGACAAGGGCTCAGAGGGGCATGCAGCGGAGAGTCTGAAGTACTGCTGCGTGCAGAAAGACCGTCTGGGATGCAAACTTACAGTTGAACCAAATGTGAGAACTGCGTTCAGAGTGTGGAAAAAGTTGTGGAAGAGTGATTGGGGGAGATATCACATGACAGAGAAAAGCCACATTTGTGGTGGTTTTTTGGTTTTTGGGTTTTTTTTGTTTGTTTTGGTTTTTTTGTCTGGGATTTTAAGATAATATTTTCAGTGAAAAGATGTGGTGATATAGTTGAACGCTGTGCCCTTCTTGTGTTACATTTTTTTTTTTCTTGGCAATTATAGCACTCTCTCTCAAACCAGAGAGCATCCTGACGAAAGGGATGTGATAACGTTTGCAACTGTAGGTGGTGTAAACCCATAGGACAGTGCAAGGTGGGATTAGCTGAGAAGGTGGGAGGAAGACTAGAGTTCACTGAGGAGCAGGGCACAGGGAAAAATAACTCAGGAAACGCTGGATTAATCTCTCGGCCCACATGCTGCCCTCTCGAGTCAAGTTTCTCTTGTTTCTGTGTGTCTTCTCTATAGGTAACTGATCTGCAGTCAGCTCCTCTGCTTGGACCGTTTATCCTGGTCAGCAGCCAAAAAAGCTCTGAGCACCCGCTCAGTAATACCCCAACTAATATTTTCACAGTTGGATAAACTGTGCCGCATGAAAAACCTTCATCGTACCTTTCATAAACACTTGCTATTTTCTGTCTTAACCAGGTACTGCCTGTTCCTTCACTCTGTCCTGGATGCCTGTGGCTTATAAGTTATGCAGACATTTACCAGGACACGGAAAAGGGGACTATTGATTAAATCTCTCTTGGAAGATGAGGGAAATGGAGACTAAGTGTCAAAGGCTAAAAGAAATTTAACTAAATTTTTCTGTTCTGCAATTTGTTCAGATTTTTTTTTAAAGGCGCAAATATAAGGCTCTTTTTTTCCCATAAAGACCTTGCTTTGCATCAGTGAAGGTGGATAGACCATCCCTACTGCTTTCAGTCTTGAGTAGAGTGACAAAAAGAAATCCATATATCCTCGTACAGGAAAGTCAGAACAGTTACTACATTGAGAAAGTACGCGTTAACCACACTGCCATCTGAAATAGCTTCTCCTGGCATTGCTTAATGATGAAACCAGAGGCATTTCTTAAAAGGCAAAATGTATCTGAGGCTCTGATCTAATTAATCTGTTGTCCTTACCTTATCAAACAGTGATCTCGTACCACTCTTGACTGACCGGATAGGTCATTACTCTGCTGCACCACTGCAGCCCTACCGTTACATTTGTATCTCTGCTCCAACAAGGCTGACAACTGAATGCAAGACCAATGCCACCAAGCCTGACATCCTTGTGCTTTCCAAATGCCCAGCGTTTTTAATAGGAATTTGTTGCTGAAAGAACAAGGCCAAGAAAAGTCTCCGCCAAGACCGAGTCAGAACCACCAGAATTTCTGAACAACTGCATCCTATTTGCATTTGAATTTATTATTTTCAGTTATTTATCAACACAGTTCATCTTGTTTAAACACGGTTGCCCCCAGAAATTGGATATAATTACTTGTAACTCAGAAATTTATGGAATTGGATACCAACAGAATGCATCTCTCTGAGCTTTTTGATACTGGAAGTTAAATACATTTATGGTCCTACGTCAGTCAACTAGTTTCATAATCTTTTTCCTTTATTTCACTTACACATGTGAACACTGTGTTTTGAGACTTGTATCCCTAATTCCACTGGCTTAGATGTCATAGTCACAAAAAAGGGTGCTGTGGTTTTGTACAGACCTCTGTTGCTTCTTTTCATCCCAAGAAGAGATTGACCCAGAACATGTTCTGTGATCTGAATGATTTCGGGAAACCAGAGTTTCCAGCAGCCAGTCTTTAATGGGATGAGAACTGCAGGGGGTAGGTGGAATCCTGCCTCTATCATCTCCTATACCCCAAAGTACAAAACAGACACTGATTTCATTTTGTCAGGACTCAACTTCAAATGGAAGGCAGTACATGGAAAACCCTTAAACAAAAAAAAATGTGTTAATCTTTGCTGTGGTATGTGAAGGAATACATTGCTGTTCCAAAACCTTGTCTGTCATGTGTGGCTGCATGCTCCTTATTTATATAGGCAATTTTATACTGCTTAAATGTAACAATGAGCTGAATTTATTTATAATACTGAAGCAAAGTTCAGGCCTGGTGGTTGAAGAAGAGATTATTTGATCAGAAAGCATTATGGAATACTCTAGCCTGAATAAAGGCATCAAAGCTGGTTTACGGTAACACAAGTTAAAAAATGATTAGGATGAAATGTGGGCAGCTGCTTGCAGTTAAACTCTGTGAAAAAAGAATACAGGTTAACAAATGAACTGATATTATTCTGCATGAAAAAGCGTAGCTTGGTATTTATCCTAGGTTTGTTCATTGATATTCATGTTTATTCAAGCATTTGCTTGAGTAAGAAATAATAATACAAGCACCCTGGTGAAAGAAAAATGTATCCATTCTTCCTCTAAAAAGATCATTGCCAAGGCCAAGAAAATGAAATCTTCCCTACTTTCTTGCATTATGCCTATCAAATGCAGGTTTTGTTTGCTTACTGAGGTGAAATATCTCTTTAAACAAATCTGTCATCTCCAAGGCAATAGATTCCCTCAAGAAAAAATGGGGTGAGTCAATACAAATTTCATAAGAAAGAAAAGTTCATGCCATAAATATCAGCAGAGGTAGTTTTTGTTGAGAGAGATGCTGGGTATCTTCTCGATTGCTGCTACGTTCTGCCTTTGGTTCCATGCCACACCAGTCTAGAGCTAGAATGATGCTAATTTTAATTTCCATTCTGTTTTTACCTGGAATCCTCACCTAGCGAAACATGGTTGCATGAATGAAAGAAAATTTTCTGGTTTTCTTAAATTCTTTCTCAAAGAATGTATCTTTTTTCTCAAACTGTTAATGTATAATGCTAGGTAGGTCCCCAAACATCCTGTTAAACTACCTGCCTAAGGCTTATTTCCAGTTTTCCTATAACCTGCCATGATTTGAAGCACATGCTATTTTAAATGAAAATTTTGCGAAAAATTCTACCACTGCTTTGTCAAACCGATGTGTGGTGTATATGTAAGCAGACACATTAACAAATATCCCTCTGATGGCCCGGACTACAGCAGGAACTCAGCGCTGTGTAAGAAATAACAGTAAGCGACGAGGAAGCATAACATGAACAAAAAAGCCTAATCACAGCGGTCTCTGACTTAGCTGGCAGAAGCATGGCAAACCCCGACGCATCCAAACTGAATCCGGAGGCAGTGGAGCTTGGCGTACGTCACCGCCCTGAGGATTCACCTCGAGAGCAGCTTAGAGAGGGGATGTCTGTATGGGCAGGACGCAAATGGCCGCAGGCTGGCCAGATCTTACTTAGATCCTTGCGCTTGTTTAAGACCGTCGCCTACTAACGCGTTCTTCAGAACAAAGCCGGTCAGGTGCTGTCAAGTTCTTTAAATTACCTATTTTTTTACACTTCCCCCACCCTCCCTGAAATACTACCTTGTTTATCTGAAATAATAGAATTCATAGAAAGTGATCTTAAAAGGTTTAATAACAACATGGAAATAAGTTTTGTCCAAAATAACCATTTGGAGATTTTATACAGTTAAGATCATAGAGACAAACTGTAATTGCTGGGATCCACATGATAGCATAGGCATGTTTTTGTGGTTGGGGCATAACTGAAGATTTCAATTTAAAAAGGCTAAGCATGGTGTTTTGGGTTTTTAGAAATGACAAATTACAAAACTGCAGGTATTATATTTCCATCCAAATCTTTTTATATATCCGTAAGCTCTTTCATTCAGGATTGGCAATACCATAACAAAAAGGAAAAAAGACAACAGAATTTGTACATTCTGCACAAAAGAGGGGAACCGAGCCAATGCCTTCTGGTGTTTCTATATATCCATGCATGACATTCAATGGTAATTTCTGGTTGCATTAATGATGAAAGAGGAGCAATTCTCCCCGTGTTAGTGGAAGGAGAATCCCTCTCTTCACAAACTCTCGTATGTCAAAGCTTTCTAATGGGAGTTTTGTCACTCCGATATTATTTCTGTCCCGTTCTCAGAATCTTTTCGTTATTTTTAGTTGAGACCCAAAGGGCTGGAGCAGCCTTATAAAGCTAGTCCTGAATGGAGGTCCGAAATCAAGTGCGTTAATGCGGAGAGGCACTGGGGATACGGAGTGATGCTGCTGTAACCCCTGGGTCGCTTTCTGCTTCTCAGCCTCTCCTGGAGAACCTGCTCAGGCTGCAGATAAGGCAAAACTTCTGCAAGCTGCCCTTCTTCCCAGTGCACAGGACAGAACGACTAAGGCGAATGCTCCGCAGGAAGAGTTACGCGAGGAAAACTTTCTCTAGCTTGAAACACTTCATCATCAGGAGCAGGAGGGGACGTCACCGAGCTAACACGAATAACAGCTTGACGTGTAAGGGCTGGTTAAAACAGCGGTACCGCCAGCGGAAGAAATGGCAATTGGGTCGTGTTTGAAAGATAAACGCTGGAGTCCTGAGCTGCCTGTGCTCTCACGGCAGCAAGACACCACCTCAGGCTAACATCCAGTTGCCTGACTAGCTTTTTATGTAGGTTCTTGAGTTTTGCCGTGGCCACGAAGCCGGTAATGCCGAGATCGGCGTGGCTGTGCTTCTGCCTACCTCTCATCTTCTGTAACGCGGTGTTCTTCTCAGATGACTTCCAGCAACAGAGAAGGGGTAGCACAGATGTAAGTGGGAATGCACCATGCTGAAAAATGCTGTTTTGTAATAAAAGTGTCGGAGTCCTGTACTCGTTAAAGGCTGTGTGCTGACTCTGCTACTGTGGGAAACAGCTGGAATAAAAATAGTAATTTTTGCACAAATAGGAGAAAAGTGATAGTGACAGACAAAAATAGTAGAGCGTTCTGGAGAAAAATGTGAGATTTTGGAAACTTTCTTGTCCTTCCAGATGACCTGGACAAGGAACGAAGGAAATACCCTGCACTGGCAAACCACTGGGCCCCGTGCGTCTTTGCCTCCCTAGTTTGGGTCCTGGGGCTGGACAGGGGCTGACGTGGCTGCGGCGCGACAGGGCTGCTGGACGGACCCGCTGCAGTTCCTCTGCCATGTGAAAGGGAGCACGTGTGCTACCGAACGGAGCGTTGCTCGGATGATCTACCTCCCCGAGCAAACCGGTGCCTGCCTGCACTTGAAATGCCTGGTTTTGGTTTTGTCAACGGAACAGAAGCCAAGAAGTTACAGTTGGCATTCTCAAAAATCTTTCCCCTGTTTGTCCACAAAACTGGGAGTTTGCTTTTTACTTCAGTTTCATGGCATGGTAACATTTATTTCAGCTTCGTTACTCACAGTAAGAGCAGATGTATAAGCTGGTTTTCAGTGGGTCGGCAGAAAAAGCAGGGTTCTTTTTAAATAACGTGCAATTAATGGCAGGCAATTTCTCAGCTTGAGGTACGTCTGTTGGTGGAACATCTGCGCTGAGTGCAGCAGCTCCAACATGTACACTATCAGTTATACAGTAGCACGGTGCAGGCTCATGAAGAATTATTTGGAAAGCTGGTTCACCAAATATATCGCCCTGAGTGAGGTCCTTTGTTGAAAAATGCTTCCAGCTACCATAGGAGTATTCAAATAAAATAAAATTCTTCTATGTGTCAGGGAAATATCTGGATCCCATCCATGAATGGCTGGAAACAGTGAACAGTATGTTACCAGTGTTGAATATCAAAGATCCAACTTTAAGTAAATGCTCTTTCTATACACAGAAGAGTCCAAGCTTTATGTAAGAGTTAAATATTCAAAAAGTTGATCCCAGTACCTTTATTGGGGTGTTAAATATGCTTGATAGCGTCGGAAAAATCGTGTATCGCATATTGTGGAATAAATAGAAGAATGAGCTAGTATTTTTCTGACTCAAAATGCGAAACCAGATTCCAGGGCAGATTATGACTTTTAAAAGGAGGTTCACTGTGAGTGGAAGAAAAGGAGCCATGCCGGAGCAGGGTTCCCAGGAGAACTGTAGCTGAGTCAAGTTTCTTACTCCGAAGACTGTAGAGTTGAGAGGGTGAACAGAGGAGCACAAGATCTGATCGCCCCTCCACCCTAACCCATTGCGCTATGCACAAATTTTCCTCTGTCCTGGGTTTCAGTCTGAGCTAATTACCCAAATTATCCTTCTGTGTAGTCCATTTTAGTGCAGGACAGAAGGGGTTTATAAATGCTAGATGTGATGTTCATTGTTTTAATAAACGTTTCAAGTAGAGATAAAAGTTCTGTTTGCTTTGGAAAGCAGCCACAAGCGAAGTTTATTTGCTACTTCAGTGCCAAGTTGAACTGGAAATACAGACAGCGATTCTCTTTACCCTGACCGCAAAGCACATAAATCCTTGAGCCAGCTAAGGGAAAGTCCCTATTTGTGAAAATTAATGTGAACATTTCAATTTACACAGACTATATACGTTTTCTTGTGTTTGTAATACAGAATCGTCCTCCAGCAATTTAGAAATATTTTAATACCGTGAAACTGCAACCCTGGCTCTCTCTATATATGAATATATATATGAATGTTTAAAGGCTGGAAGGTGACTAACAGCTGGTGACAAAGGCGTCGCTACTACCTGCGGCTTTGGCATATGGCTCTTTATAGGCTTGAATATCACTGTCGTTGTCAGCGTTTCCACTCCTCCTGTGGGCTGACTGACACAGGACCACCGTGCTGCTGTACCCCAGTGAGCTCAGATCTGAAGAAAGAGTGAGTCAGAGGGAGGAAACAGGGGCTTGGGTTTTTCTAGCGTGTCGACAGCCACTTACGAACGTTCTCTCCCATCTTTCTCTGATGAAAAGGACAGTGATGCCGCCTGGCTTGTGTCCTCTCTCGGGCAGCTCATTTCAACCCGTGATTTTAATACGCTGTGGAAAATACTTGGTGCGCGCGCTCGGTATTTAATTGTGTTGATTCTGCAAGTCTTCCGTTTCACTTGGTGCATGTTTTTATAAATCTTTCATCAGCTTCACTTTTCAAGAAAGATTCTTACCCTGACATGAATGCGTGCTTCCGGTGCTGGTAACAGCGCAGTCTTTGTAAACGTGCTATCCAGCCTTCAGCTTGCCAACAAATCTGGTTTTGTCAAAAGCATAAACCTATATACAAATACATCGTCCGCTCAGTTTAATAGCAGTGGTAAAGGTGTAAAAAGTTTAACACAAAAACATAACGTTTACCTTGTACAAAGTTTACCTGATGGTTGGGACTTTTTGTTGCTTGCCATTTCAGGTTCACTTCTAGAAACACCAATATCTTTCAGAATAGCTTTAGCTTTTGGGAAAAGTGGTGTAGTCTGTTTATAAATAAATTCTGGTTTCACCTGCAAAACTATAAATGAGAGTATGCGTAAGCATAAGGAAACGTTTTTGTCTACTGGTAAACGTCTCCCTAGCATCAGCATTTATCTTCCGTTATAGCTTTCCTTAGAGATTGTGCATTGACCTAGGAAGATTGTAGCTACCTTTCCAGTTTCTACCCTGTTATTGGAAACAAGATATTTTCTTGCTTAAGGGTCCCTAAAGCAATGTATAATGAAGGAAATCCCAAAGCGCGGTTTCACAAGGCATTTCACAAGGGAAATGCCATGAGAGCTGCGATGGCTGAGGGGTCCTTTGGTAGAAGAGTTTGCAGGAGCAGTTCGTCATTCTCCACAGCGGAGAGAGAGGTTTCACAGCATATTCCAGTGATACCGTATTCCTTTTCAAACTCCTTTCTTCCGGATGCGGAGTGTGGCCATACGCATTTACACAATACCTGCCTGCAAAATCCTACGGTATAGAAGTAGGTGATGCGTTGGACAGGAAGAACTTCAAATGAGTATTTGTCAAAATAATTATTACGTTGATATTAGAAAGTGCGCTGAGGAACGTTACGTGCCTGATATGAGACATATCTGTATTCATTTGCTTACACTAATCCACAAATCAGCAAGTACGTAATCTAGAATTTTACCACCAAAAATCTTCCTGAAATGTGCTTTGCCCTGTCGTATCTGCTCTATGGCTAGAAATTTTTGCCTTATTTTGCGTCCCAACCCTTCTCGCACTGACTTCAGTGGTGCAGACCATATTTCAGTGTAAGCAGCCAGTTACTTGTGAAGCAGTTTATCTGGGATATTTCTCCAGATCTTTGAGGTTTCCTTTCCTAAACATTAAGACAAGTTTTAACTTTGGAAAAGGTCCATAAACCAACAGACTGAAAGAGTTTATAGATGAATGTAAATGACCTCTGAATTTTTACCGTTTCAAGCTGGTTGTTTCTTTTTGTTGTTTTTTTGTTGTTGTTATTGTTTTGTTTTGTTTTTGTTTTTTTCCCTAAAATAATGATTTGGTATGTCGAAAGAATTGTTTGAAAAGGCACATGTCGTTATTTTTGGACTTCCATAAGATTCTTTACCAAAGTTAAAAGTCACAGAAACATTCCTGTTCTTATAAGCACTTTCATTTTCCACAAGCTGGTGTTTTCCAATAAAAAAAATGGTTTTTGCCAAAGTTTCTGTATGCCCTCTCAGTGTGAGATCCACCGTCTCCTCCACTGGTCCTTACCACTTGTTAGCAAAATCAACTGTAGCCATAGTAAAGACTGTGTTAAAGATGAAAGTTTAAATTACTTGCACTTTATACTGCATTTTATGGTTCCCATTTTTATTCTTTATCAGCTGCTACATTTTCGTGAGTATGCCAGCACACAGACTTTTATTTAATTTTTCCAATAAATGGTGTGGGCTTCTGCTTCTTAAGATTGAATAGGAAATATTTTGATAGTCCTTCCTGTCTTGCTGAGTGTGAGGTGGTGCAGCTGTAAGAAAAGCCAGAAAAGGTTTAATTCATAACATTTGTGCATTTTTTTTTCATAGAATTTTGCAGATGTTCCTTTCTGGTGTGGCTTTTTTATTTGGCTTTGCCTCTGCTTTGTTCTCATATTTCAAATTTTAGTATGAAGTAATAAATGACTGTGGTACATGGAGAATTTACAGATGGATCATGATTTCTCTTTTCTTTTTCCATACTGTTTTGGAAAAGTCATATTGCATTTAACTTCTGGCAAAACTGTTTTAAAAATACAAAGATCGTTAAGACTTTATTGGTACACATTCCACAAAAGCTGAAGCGCGGAATATAAACCACTGATAAGAAAAATTAGCAGGCTTTTTCAAAGAGTCAGGAGCACTCAAAATGGCTAGTGAAACACTGAAGCGAGAACTGGGAAGAGCAGGTTGCCTCGGAGGGCAATACTTTATCCAAACATTGAGTTGCGTTGTGCTTCCCATCGTCTCTCTTCGAAGTACTGCATACTTCACAGGTTTTCTAAAACGAGACGTTCGCTGGGATGAGGTAGTCGGAGACTGCTGACTTCTCTGGCCCCCTCTGCAGGCACGCAGAGCCCAAGAAACACCGCAAATGTCACGCTGCGCCTACGCTGGGACAAAGCGGGTGGGAAAGAAAGCGTTTCCGGGCAGGCGTACAAACCCGCCCGCGTTCTGCAAACCCGCGAAGCGCGTTAGCTGGTGCCGACGGGCCGGAGGAGGGAGCGGGGCGGCGGCTTTCCTGACAGCAAGCCCCCTCAGGCGAATGGGGGCAAAGTGGAAGCCCTGTGCCTGGTCCAGCACCCTGCGGGGTCGGTGCGGGGTGCCCGGGGCTGTGCTGTTTAACCTCTGAAGGCATCTCACCCGCGCGTTTCCCAGGCAGTAAGCAAGACCAAGCGACTGACGTGGTGAGAGCGCGGGCTTTCTTTGCGAGGGTGGCTAAATACTAAATAAAATGAGGTACCATCCGCTCCTGGGTTTATGTCAGACCTACGGACGTAAGGTGACTTCAGCGTTCTTTAAACAAAGTTGATTTTCTCTCAAAGCCATACAAAAGATCTCTCTCCTCTTTTTCCCCTTCCT
The DNA here is from genome assembly GCA_013400535.1 of Scopus umbretta. Classification (NCBI taxonomy): domain Eukaryota; kingdom Metazoa; phylum Chordata; class Aves; order Pelecaniformes; family Scopidae; genus Scopus; species Scopus umbretta. The sequence continues at coordinate 12,905 of VZTL01019112.1, read as the reverse complement.
CACACGTGCACACAAGCGTGCTGCTTCTTTCTTCCTCTGGAGTGATACTAGGAGACGGTTTAAAGCATTTTCTAGGACTTGGAATAAATAGGACTCGCGCAGATAATGAGATAATACTAGCGCAACACAGGGTTTGGTAAAACACGTACCCTGCGTGCTGAGTTCTGAAAAAAATAGTTTTTGTATTAAAGAGGAAAAATACGATGAAGAGCTAAAAGCACCGTACGATAGTGTCAGTTACTGAGCTGTTGATTTTTCCTGCAGAAAGTCTATCCCATAGGAATGTGTCATACAATTATAAAGATGTACAGAGCACGCAGTGTTTTTTAGAGTTCTAGCTGGCTATTTTTTCTCTTGGAGAAATTTCGCCTTGCTGGGTATGAGTGCCACAGGCTCTTACCCCCTCTTTTTCCAGAAAGCGGGCCGTGTTGACTAGCAGTAACAAGCACCCCTTTATACCTTTCCTTCAGGGAGCACAAGGATTCTTTTGAGCTCTGTAACGAAGGTTTGTTCTCCCTGAAATGTACACATTGGGCTAAGCTCTGCCCTGGCTTGCAGCGCGGCGACCCCGTTGAGCAAGTTCAGTGGGGTTATGTGGGGATAACTGAATCTGACCTCCTGTCATTATAATAAACAGAAAAAGAATTTTCTTTCCTTACGTGCTTTCTAAAGGTCCATTTTCACTGAGGTTTTTTAAAGCTGCATCTTAGGAACTTAATTCACGTACTGACCATACCAGTAGAGAATCTCAAAAGCAAGTTGTTAATATAAAGCAACGATACTTTACCAGGTGTTCTGGAGCGCTTTGCCCTCAGCAGTGCGGCAATGGGACCGCGACAGAGCCCAGAAAGCCCACGGCGCTCGCGCTGCTTCACGTGTGCCCTGCGAGCTGGCTCTGGCCCCTCTCCAGCACCCGTAGATATTTCCTGTTTTGTAAGACGTTCTTGAGCCAGCAGGACAGCGAGGAAATTTGAAAGTAAGAACTTCAGGCAAAATGCATCCCTAAAAGATATAAGTTAAGGTTTTTTTTATAAAAAGACTGTTCTGACTGTTTTTGGTTTTTTTACAGTGCATTTTTTTGTAGATATCTATATTTTCTCCACTATGTATAGCTGTGTATGGAAGCATATGCACACAGCCGAAGAGGCATTCACTGGGAGATGTGTCAGGCAAAACATGACCTGCTCACCTGTGGCAAGGATGGATGTTTTGTGCCATCAGCTTTGTGCCCCAGCACAATTTTGGAAATAATTGTTGCCTTTCTGAGTCATTTTGTACAGCCGGAGGTGTTATATTTCAAAATGTTTTGGTTTTTTTTTTTTTTTCTTTTTAACCCAAATCATGCTCTGTCCCTTGCTTCTCTACCTCTCTCTCCCTCCTCCAACCTCATGCTACTGAGTAGTTTTGGCTTTCACAGGTTTCAGTTTATGATTTATTAAAGCTGTTGCTATTTCCTGAATATCTCTAGATTCCTTTCAGAGGAAAGTCCTGACAAGTCCTTACAAAGACTTCTGGAAGCTACGTACAGCTGCATTTTAACGGAGCAGGTTTAAATAACATGCATCATTTCTCACTGCAAACAGGTCCCTTTCGTATATTGGAAAGAGATGGTTGCATGCAGTACCCCTGTAACCAGCGTCTAGCAAGAAAACAAGTCTTTTATTTATTTTTGCTATTTCCATGCAAATATCAAACTGTGTGCTCTGTGGGTCTAAATGCACCTCATTAGGGGGCAATCAGCTATCAGGGGAATTATTCCTATGCAAAGGACTAGCTCCATAACTGTAGTAATTCCCAAATGTGCTCTTAATAATTGTCTCTGGTGAGGTCAGCAATGTATTAGGAACTACACAGGCAGAAGGGAAATAGTGGGATAACAGAAAGAAAACAAGGTTAATTCAACATGTAAGTTGAATGGTTAAGAAGGCATCGACCTTGCCATGATTTGTTATGGACTTTTTTTTTTTTTTTCCCCAATGTAAAAATTATTCCTTAGTTGCCTCTCTACTTCTTTGCTGATTATCAGATTTGCTGAAGGGTATGTCAGGGAGAAACTGTCTTCGTGGATAACTCCTAAGAACTGGGAGCTGCATAGAAAAGAAAACCAAAACGCCCTGGCAGGCCTGAGTGGAAGTGGCAAACATTGTATAGAGGCTGCCAAAAGATATGGGACCAGAAAGGGTCAAAATGAATAGAGGCAATGATGGATAGATGAGAGGGGGTTATTCATGGGTCTGAAAGCATGATGGAATCTCAGCTAGGTGGGAGACAGGCAGAGCTTGTGAGGAGGAAGCCACCAGACAAATGTCACAAATTTACAGGTGTCCTGTGTTCTGCTGCGTGAGTTAGTCATGTCAATCCTTGGCACGTCTTTTCAGATATTAAAGAGTATTTCATCAAATCCTGCTTATAGCTGATACCGAGGCTGTGGAAATAAAATGCATATGGTGGCCAGAGAGTTAGATCTTTCAATTTGAGTGTGCATCTGAGAGTGCATAAGCACTTATTTTTATCGTTTTTGTTGTTTTAGTGAAGACCACATTGAATCTTTGATGATAGACTTCCTTACATTCATTTTCTTTCCTGACATCAACCCTTAGAAGTCACGTGCTTTTCTCCATCTCTGCCAATACTGCTGTATGTTGGCCTAGGCAAAGGAAGATCTATTCTTCTTTGATTCTTTTCTTCTAATCTATTAAAAGTATCCAATTATTTGCTATGGCCAATCATGTAGTTTGTTTTAGTCTTTGTAGTGGGTGATCTCTGCTGAGCCACTTTATTTTGCACTGAGGCCATCCAAATTAGTACTACAGGCTGTCTAACATTTGGGATTCTACAAACATTTGCTATCTGGAGCTGCGCGAGTTGCTCAGACAGCTTTCCAGACCCACACAGACAAAAGTTCCATTGAAATGAATAGCTCTATTCATTTGCAAAAAGGAGGGAAAGGCCTGAGCAAAATTTTAAAAGGGCTCTCAGTGCATTTATATAGCTCCTCGAGAAGTCACCAGCTTTCGTTATAGAACAAAACTTGCTATCCTAATTGTTACAGTGCTTGGGCCGTTTCTTAATTGCTCCCTTTGGACTTCTTTACGCTCCTGTCTGGGATCTTTTTTAAGTGTCTCCCTTACTAAAACACTGCCAGCACATGGCAGAAAAAGTGAAGAACAGGTCCAGGCTTCTAAACTCCTACATACATGAGGAGTTTTAGTAGCAGAAATAATCCCCCAAAAGTAAATGGGATTCACTATGCAAGTAAAATTACCTACATGCACGTTTGTAGGATTAGACCCAAGACATTCATTATTAGCTGTAAGGTTTTGTAGTTTTTGCTTCTTGCAGGCTTTGAGTTTTTAGCCAGAAGGGCTGATTTGGCACCTCTGGAACCACAGTGACTGAAATAAGGGAAGAAATATGGGCAACAGCAACAGTTGTTCTAACCTACTAATTTTGGTGCAGTTGCAAAAAATGTAACGTTGTCACTAGCATTCCTCAATTTCAAGCAAGTGAAACTTCACCATCTGTTTTGCAAACTGATATTTTGTTGTAAATATGGTGACGTTTCATTCCTTTGAACAAACAGCAAACCTATATGCCTCAGTCCTAGTGGGAATTTAGTCGCTAACTGAAAAAATGTACGCTTTTCCAGGTCTTTGTTTCCATTTTCACAAAGTGCTGAGGCACAACCAAAAGGAGATTTTTTCTTTTATAAAGGGATAAATCTGGGTATTACCTAAGAATAACATCTTTTGCCTGACATAGATCCACATTAGCCACAGAAGCCAAAGGATACATCCCAGTAAATTATATTCGAATCTGGCCAGTGGGATGGATTTCTGGAGACTTAAGTCTTATTACGCTCTTTAGTTTTCCTGTGCTGTTGCTTCATCCTCATCATCTCCTTGACGACTCTTGCCTTCCCCTGGCTAGGTTCTTTCCCATTCCAGTCTAAGATGTTGCTGCCAAAAGCATCACCATAATCTTCTATTCTAAATAGTTTTCCTTTCAGCATCTTGAACCCATTTATTGACTTCCCACCTACTCCCCACATCTCCTTGTCTTTCCCTTCAAGATGCTGCACAAAACAGAATTTGCTCTGGCCTACACCCTCTTTTTCTTCCACATCCTTTTCTGTTCCTTAATTTCTCTCATTACTGCTCCCTTTGCCTCCCCCTCGCTGTCTTACCTTTGTTGCTTATCACCCCTGTCTCTTGGAAATACAATGAAATACAGAGGGAAAAAAACATAATCTTTTGCTGGGCTGCAGCTGTCTCTTTTAAACTCGGTTCTTTTTACAGTCTTCCTACGGAAAGTTAATGTTGTCATTCTTCACCCTCTAGTAACTGAACTTCCCATTTTTTGTCTGGCCTGCGTGAACTCAGCTGTAGGATCTTTGGGACCTTTTGCTTTAATGTTCCGAATAGCTCTGTGTGTGTTTATGATACCACAGAGACGTGGAAGCACAGGCAGTGAATGTGAGATGACAGACTAAGGAGAAATACCAGTGTTAAAATTCAGCAGGTGATCATCTTGATCTCATTTCCCAAGCCATGACTGCAAAGTAACGGTCAGCCTGGCCTGCCTTCCGTTCACGTCAACGTGCTGACGTGAAAGGACTTGCAGTAAGACGATGTGCAGACTTCCAGTAAGACGACTGAAGAGATGCTGGGGATGCTGGTTAGGGGGAAGGCAGTCGGTGGTCGTACCCCCGTTCCAGGCGCAGATGGTCTCGGAGGAGAGCTTACACCCTGTCACTGCTCATTGCCTCCTGCTAGCCGAGATCACCACCCTTCCAGCAGGCGATCAACTGTGTGTTTGACCAGTTTGGTTTGGGCTCGGGGTGATTCCATGATTTTTCGTGTCAGCAGACCTGGATGTGATCGCATCTTTGATATAATACCTTGGAGATCTGTTACTTTTGTCAGTGTGTCACTGTTTAGTCTTACATTTCAAGGGGAGAGGTTAGCTCTTTGTGTACAGTAATCACAACAGTTTCATTTAGCTTGTTGAGCCAGCTTGACAAGATAGAAAATATATGCAGCAAATGTGAACGTCTCTCTGTTTTTCCCTGTGTCGGACCAACTTCATGATCATTTATTTCCGAAGCAAAGGGTAATTAGCAGCAGGGCCACAGCTTGTACTGAGACAGAATTTCCAGACATAAAGAGATCAGTTCTGGGAAATTTAGACCTCTGGTAACACTATCCTGGCGAGTAGAAGCCTGAAGCAGAGGGTGATAAAGCGTAGCTGGGCCTGACCACTGAATGTTGCTCTCTTCAGCCGACACAGCTGTTGACAGAATAGCCCCCAGCTACCCTTGCAGAGGTAGCTCCCTTTTGGGCCGTTCCTGTAAGCATAGCGCAGCCACGTCGGACTCCTCAGCAGAGCACCGATACCTTTACATGATTCAAACAAACATTTGCTGATGTGTTTAAACAAGTCAGCAGATGACCTCCTTTTTACAAGCCTATGCACTTCAGTGTGAGACCCTATAAAGAACCTTAATTTTGCCAAGATGGCAATTTTTGACAAACTTTATTGTATTATCAATGTTATCAATATCAATGTTCTCAATATTGTCAGTTATCAGTATTATCAATATGGCTAAATAACAAACGACCAAATAATGTAATGTCATGCACAGGCCATTGTTGTTTTATTGATGAAGACTTATGTGTTTCTAGGCTATATTTATGAAGAGATGTAAGGATTTTTGCTAATTTCTTCAGAACATACAGAATGAAATCAGTTGGTATTAGACACAGTGCCTTCAGTGGGGCCAAGGCTTTACCCATAGTAAGCAATGGAGCTGAAGTCACTGGCAGATTAACTATCACTTTTTTGCACAAGCTTTCGTTCATTTATAGTATGTGTACTTTCATTGTTACCATTTCAGAGCAAGGATGTTAGACTGATGCTAGGTATCTTGAAGCAGAATCATATTTTAAAATATATATATTTTTTTTTAAATGGATTATTGATTTAAGTATCTTGGCATGTGTGCAACATTGACACTCGTCAATGTTATAAAAGCAATTTTTTACCTGGTTTGTGGATCATAGATTTTTAATATGTAGTAACATGATGCTAGGGCTAAATAAATTCCTTTAACAACCTCTTCCAAGTTCTGCCTCTTCAAACCAACAAGCGTCGGTTTGAAATGTATATGTTACGTCATTATAAAAGGGTTTTAGATGAAATCTTTCAGAAAATATCTCTTTTATCTGTCCTTTGAATTTCTCTTGTGTAGAGGCCAATCCAGGAAAGGCAATCCTGCATAACGGAATTCTAAGAAATTAAAAAAGTCTCTATGTAATGTTGTTTGGGTATCAAGTGTCAGCAATATATTTTGCATGACTCGCTTTGCTAAAAAAAATAGATATCTGAAGCTAGGCAGTTGAGATGAATTAATGTGATTCAAAGGCATTATCAGCCATGGATTTTTTTTCAGTGGACTTAATATTACCCTAAAATGTCCAGCTAACTCAATATAGCTGGTGAGGCGGTACAATATGTGAAAGGTTTGAAAAGGCACACAATAAAAATCAATATATGGAACTTTGGTTGAAGACATTCTTTCCCCATATATTTGTGTGCTTAAGCACCCAGATAACTTTAAACACTGGACTTTATGAGTTTCTTTTATGCGTGTGCCACTTGTTTGACAAAAGGCCTGAAAGGTTAATTTCCAGAACCTTCTGATTGTTAGTATTTTTGCCATAGCTGTCAGAAACATCATATAAATCCCACCTTTATGGGACCAAGTCGCAGCAAAGAGAGGAAAGATACCACTTTGGTTTGCTAGTAGGCAAATTTACCAAAGACTCAAAGTGATAGAATTGTCTGTCCAGGGCTCAGGCTGAACGAGAAAAATTATAAAGCAGTGATGACCAAAAAGCCAGTTCTACCATTGAGAACGTACTTGGTTCAAGTTGCCAGTGCGTTAAGAAGAATGATAAAGAAAATAATCAAATCTTGTATACCACGTGTGAATTGTTTGACTTTGCGCTTCCTCTCTTTAACACAGTTCTTTACATTTCAGCCCTCCATGAGGAGACTTCCCCCCCCCCTTTTTTTTTAAAGTCTTTTTCTTTTTTTCCTTTTTTTCCCTTTCTTTCCATAAGTATCTTAAAAGCACAGCTACTAACTATGGCCACATTTGTAGAATGTATTTTACATTTGAGCAGATCCTCTAAGCTGCAGAGAATGGGAGGCTACTTTGCAAAGTCTGTTTCCACTCAGGGATTCCAGCCTCTAGTTCTGCAAAGCCTTCTGGGAATACATTTTCCTGGTCTGCATTCCAGTAGCTTTTTATTTCCTGTAGCTGTGTCAAAAGCAGTAATAGTAAGTCTAAAGAATGGAACAGGTTACTTTATAATATATGTACCATATGGCTTTGCAGCCTTCTTTCTTCATTTGTTTGGAAATGATTGCAGAGGATAATAGTGACTCTGTTCACTAATTGCTGTCCCATGTGCTATATTCATGTATTTGAACTGGGCTGTCAATGAAGAATACGCGTTTTCTTTTCAAATTTTCTCTTAGATCATTATATGATCAGAGGAAGTTAATGGCTATTTTTCAGAAAACTCTGGCTTCAACAGCAATGTCTTTTGGATTATCATCAACTCCATACACTATATATGCACTTTGCGTTATTTATTGCTTTATATTCAAGTCTGCTTTTCTACAGAAGAAAAGTCACTTTGTGCACTCACCTATTCCTCAGCATCACTGAGCCCTAGCATCTCCAGACTGACTGCAGAAGCTGCAAATTATCTTAATCAAGACATCAGCATCAGAGCTGCAGACCCTAGTGGGAAAACATTCATTATGATATATTTCAAACCACAATCTTTATAAGCTCAGATTTCATTTATGAAAAAGAACCCCAATGTTAATCAGTATTGTATTTCCCCAGGATGTTGCTCATCTTTAATTTAAAAGCAAAACAAATAATGTTTTGTTCCCAAGTAACTTATACATTTTACTGTAAGCACAATTAGAAAATCTTATTGTATGCTTTTTTTAAAAAGCATAATTAGAAGATAATAACATAAATGCTAAAATTATGAGGCTGCTTTAATATTAAAGTAATGCCTGTACTTGAGCTTTATTAATTATTTATTAATTCTTTTGGTAACAAATTTACACAGGTTGTCCTACAATGTAATGAATGGTTTTAGTGCTACATATTGCATAAAATGCCAGTGTTCTCTCTGCATTCAGTGATTTTTATTTCTTATTCCTTTCCCCTATCATTGTTTGATGCAAATTACACTGCGGTATTAGTGCTAGCAGGAAGTTGTGTGCATTTCTGAGCTTTTGGCTTTACCTAGCTAATTAATCTGAGGCATTAGATTGTTGCTGGGACTGGGGGGCAACTGGGGGAAAGAGGGCAGCTTTAACATTTGTCAAGTCCTGAACAGCACGACAGTAGAAGGAATGTCCATGCACAACCGTTAAAAACAGCACAAAGAAACAAGAGCAGTAACAGAGATAATGGTCAGATTTTTTTTATTTTTATTTTTTTTTCTCCAGTGGAGTATAAAACTGAACAGTGAACTAGGTGAAAGAGAGAGGGTGAAATAAAAGACACTGAACAGCTAAAGGAGTTGTCTGGACTGATCTTGTACTAACTGATATATTTAGTTTACAAGTCATCAGTGCTGAAAGGAGAAATCAGGGGTGTTGATGGAGAAGGGCAGAAAGGGCAAAAGAACCCTGGCTCAAGCAGCTTGTCTTTTAACTGCGATGTACATCTTGGGTAATATAGCACCAGGACGGACTCCTGAAACAAAACGAAACGGGGCATTTATAACCTGTCTTTAATTCTGACACTTTTGAAAGAAACTTGCAACCACTGCAGTGTAACAGCTCTGGAGACGAACAAGGCTGCCTTGTCGGGCCAGCAGGCTATTAATCAGCCAGGGTGGGAAGCTGCATGCGGTGTGCGGTGGGATGGGGTGAAGTGATTCCTTGGCTGCACAGACTCCATGGCAGCGGTCTAACATACAGCCTGGCAGAGACTTCCTACGTGTAACTGCAAAATTGTAAAGCAAACTTTCCACTTAAGCTCTCCGAAGATCTTCATCACTGAAACCAAAGGAGAACCTTCTGCTCCCGTCCTAGGCCAGCCGTGAGGTAGTGGCACAGAGGCACACAGCTGTTGTTTCGCCAGAGAGGCCAAGGGTGTCTTACGTGGTAACAACAATAATTCTGTTTATGCCTATATTGTTCCTAAAATGTGCCAGGTATAAAACAAACACCTTGAAGCACTCAAATTTGGATGGGCAGCCGAGGCAGAAAAGGAACACAAGGAAGAGAGACGGCTATTTAATTTTACAGTGGGCTTTTTCACACTATCCAATTACAGTTTGCTGTTTTAACATGAGTAATTCTGAGTGAAGTACTTTAAGGAAAGTTTTAGGTGCTCTCCCTCATAATTTTTTCCTTTTGAGATTCAATTCTCACTTCCCTGAACCTCCATGTGAGTGAAAAAGGCTTGAATGAAGACTGAGTAGTAGTATGTTTTTCTTTAGTTCTTGCTCACCACTGTACTTAATTGTCACACTTTCTATCCTTTCAGGAAGAAGGACAGGTAGGGAGAAAGGAAACGCTTGCCTGGTTGTCAGGCAGCTGAAGGCGTGAAGAGGCAAATTACTCGAGGTCTTCTGGTGGCAGAAACGAAGCAGGTCACCAGATGGGAAGAACAGAAAGCAGTAGCCAAAACAGCAAACTAAGGGCCGTGGGGAGTAGCTACAGAAGGGTAACGCGGGGTTTGCTCTGAGGAAATAGCTATGTGGTCATAATCTTTTTTACATGACTTGGTCTTTCGCTCTTTAACGGAGAGAGAAGTGAGCTATAAAGTATTTTTATTCCACAGCACTCTAAGGCACCTAGTTCCACTGTTCAGTTATGGATTTTGTGACAAATTGCTTTTTATTTGGTCTGATCCTATTGCCTTGTTTGGTGCTCCTTGCATCTTACACTAGGAGAGACAGAGAATATAAGTTTCTTATTCACCTTCTCCATGTCGTTATTCATTTTATGACTTATTTTAATCCTCCTCATTTTCCTCTTTTCAGGGTGTAGTGCTAATTCATTCCTTGTATGGAGACAGTCCTGTATCAGCATCCTTGCGGTCCTATAAACCTTTGTCTGTACATGTTTATTCTGTGATGAGGAACTACGTGTGTTATTCACGACGTGTGCCTCATGGATTAAACACTGTCATCACAACGCTGCTGTTTCATTCTCGGTTCTTTTCTTAATACCTAAGAATTGCTATTTCTGTATAGTACTGAGCCACAGAACTGATCATGAAAATAAACATTGTATTTTATGCTATCCCTTCCCATAATAAACCATTGCTATAAACCGCTGGAATAGGTCAATAGCATGTTCCACACACGTTGAGCCTACCGACCAGCCCATCTCTGCACGGGTTCAGTCATTAATCCATGCGATGGCTCTGTAACCTCCATTAGTTCCAGTAATAAGCATGATAGCTAAGTTGAAGTGCCTGCTACTTGATGAAGCCTGTCTCAAGCTGATCCAGGAACTCTGTGTGAATCAGCAGTACCTAAAGGTGATCCTCTGGGTCTAGGTTTACCCTTGAGACATGCTCTTCAGTGTCCTCTTCATATGGAGTCCAGAAAGGACGTGCTAGAGCACTTGCGGCCAGGACTTCTGGCAAAGCTTTTGTGAAGTAAGACAAGAGTTAAAAAGCAGGACCACAACACAGTGGTGCCCGTTAGCTCTGCAGAAAGACTATCTGGAGCATGTAGAATTAGAAGCAAAAGTTAAAATGAGGTCTTGGGAGTGGCTGAACAGTCTAATTACATGAAATCTACCCTTAACTGAGGAACCACTTCAAACTCCACTTGAATATAGAAACACTTGTTTCTAGACTCTCCTATTTACCTTATTAAAAGCTTTACTTTATCTCTGCCCTGGAGAGGAACAGAATGCAAAGGCTATGCCTGTCTCCTGCACTTTTGCTTTGTCCAGAAGAGGAGGCTTGTTTAGAGGTTATACGTCTTTACAGGCTTTCTTTTTCTTTTTGCTGTTAAAAGAAGAAAGCTGGTTTTGTTTGGAGTCCATCTGACACCGCTTTCCTGATTTGTCCAAAGGAAAAAGGGAGCGAAGGAGTCGTCATTATCAAGACAAAACAGTTTGAGGAATAAATCTAGCTGTTGGTATAACTAGTGGGCTTAAGTTAGACTGGAGCATCACAATGCAAAGTAGATGACAATTTATCCTTCTACAGTTCGACTAAGTGAAATAAAGTCGAGGCTAGGATGGCCATTTCCTGCAAATCTTCTAAAATCTCTGTTAAGAAGAATAGGAAGCTAACAGCTATTGTTCAGACTCCTCAATAGGTAACATCGCTACTATTTTCCAACATTTGCACAGAAAATTAATATTATCCCTTGATACTTGATGTGAGTAAACAGATCCAGTGTCTACGATCCCGCCTCAACAAGCATAATGCAGTGGTTGTACTGAAACAAGTCCCTTGGCTCAAGGTGGGATCCTTTTTCATTAATATGTTCAGCCTAACATATTCCTAACAGGAAAATTGAGGATTCCCTAGAGTAAACTGTAGGCAGCACGCAGTCAGTTTATGCTAGCCGTTACTCTCATTGCTTGCCCTACCCACTGCAAAAGGCATTTGGGAGCTTAGACTGAAGGGGGAGAAAAGATTCAGGCCAGATAATATTGCATTACAGAAAGAGTTCAAGCTGATCCAGGGTACAGCAGCCCTGAACCGCTGCTGTCTGTGCTACCACTTAGCTACGCTGAATAAGAGCTTGGCAGAGCTGGGCTTGAAGCCCAGGTTCTGGACAGTCAGTGTAATTGTCTCAATTTGAGAAGCGTTTGCAATAGTGCTCAATAAGGAACTGGTCTGGCAATTACTTAGCTATTTGGCATATGGCATTTCTGTTTCCAGTTGCCAAAGTATGTCTGAAATGTATTTTCTGTGTCATTTTGTGGTAGGAAGGGGAGCATATTCATAGCCCAAGTATCCATACCTTGTCATACACTCACATACAAAAGCTCTGACTAAGATTACATGTGTAAATTGGCAATTTCAATCGGGTCACTTCAGTTGAAGATCCTACGTGCTCTTGTGCATAACTGTGCTAGACATCTTTCAGCAGACCATTTCTTCAGCATCTCTAGTATGAGTGAATTTTGCAGTGTCTGCAGTTGGGTAGATAGCCCAGCAACATGGGTTTTAAAATACAAATTCAGCATGTCATTTGTTAGGGCAGGATTTCACAGATTTTTACTTCCATATATTGCTCTTCCACTTGTCTGCTGATCCCTCTCAGTTGTTTTTTTGTGGCTGACAAAGTATTCTGTTCTAATGCACATGATAAAATGAAGGCGATGTCTGTGGTTTGAAAGGGTAACTCACTGGAATTAGTGTGGTAGAACAGTGTTTCTGTTTGCAACAAATGTGGTAAAGAACTTCCATGAAAAAAATGCTTGGATTT
>VZTL01019111.1:6984-18120 GCA_013400535.1 Scopus umbretta | reverse complement strand
CTGTGCATTGTCTATTGCAAAGTTCATGATACCTTTCCAATTCAGTAGAACACATACATGATTTTTATTTCCGGTCTCATGGATAATCATCAGCCCCAAAATCTATCAGGACGACAACCAACAAGTTATATCAGTAGATATCATTAAATACACACACACACAAATTGTTTGACCTCCAAGTTAGGTAGAATTACTTTTTGCAAGGAAGAAATCTTGGCTGTATTAAGACTTCAAAGACCACGGTTTCATCAAACCAGTCATAATCATGATGATCCTGCATGAAAGTGTCCTGCAAAACATCCTTCTCTTTCTAGTCATAGCAGTTACAGATTAGTAGCTGTTTCTTCTGTCCTAAAAAAAGTCTTTTCATGTACCTATCTTCTTAGGCTCTAGCAACATAAAATAAATTCTCTCATTTTGAACACCTGGACTTTACAAATAAAAATACTTCAAAAGATGTCATATTTAACTGTCTTTTATCTGAGATTCATCCATACACCTTTTAACAGCAGCATACATTGACTACATATATTCTTAGCTTCTGTTAGCGGACATGCTCTACAGAAAAATCTATGAGAGGTTTACATTACTGATAGCCTTATGAGGTTAATTTGAGATCTAGATAATCTCAGGAGTGCATATCTGTTGCACTGTAAAATGTTCTACACTGCAGTTACAGAAAAGTTGTATCCTGCCTGAAGCACTGTTCTGCAAGCAAATGATCAGATGTTCAAACATTTCCTCAACATATTTTGTTGTAACTGCTGGTCGTAGCTTTTTGACTGAACAGAACTTAACAAGAATGTTTCCAAAGCCAAGATAGAGATTTTTTTCATAAAACATTCACAATTGGAAAATGTTTTTTTATATAGCAGGTAAACAACAAATGGAAATGTCATATTTAAATACGTTGACAAATTGTGAACATTGTGAATGTTTTAATTTTCGTTATGTTCTCATGGCCAGCATGCTTTGATTAAACTGTGTACCTCAAAGAATAATGTCAAATAATATATGTTTGGAATTTAAAGCAAGAAATTCTAAACATTACAGAATAGTAATGACTACTGTTAATTTTCTTCCAGAATCTGTTTTTCACACTGACCACATAAATACCTTAAGACTTCTGAGGTTCTTTATTGCACTTCAGTGTCATCTGCTTAACACTCCAGTTAGTCCTGCTCCAACAGCCTTCCAAGGATTCAGGCTCAGTCACAACACGAATAACTGTGGGATTTGTTCTTTATGTTCAATGTAATGATACGTTATTCAGAAAGCTTAATACAATGTATTAGAGGCCAAATATTATACAAAGGGATTCCAGATGTTCACTGAATCAGCCTAAGATCATGGATCCTTTTCCATGATTTTTAGGCTGTCTTTTAGCTTATGAAACCCCCTTACTATTTTATTACCTCAGTCTGAAGAACATCAGGGTTTTTTTTCCATCTATAATATAGTCTGAAATTATTTCCATTAAAAAGAAGAAAAAATAACAATGGAAGGTCCTAAATATTATAATTCCTACATATAGGAATAATTCATGCTTCCAAAGAATTTAGCTCTACCTCAGCTGATCCAGTAAGCACATCATGATTACAATCCAAGATGTCAGTACAGTTGTGTTGGCTTAGGGTACCTGCAGGTTATAAAACACCTCAAAACCAGTTTTAAAAACTGTGATTCATAAGGCTTCTTGTAATATCAGATTCAGAACTGTGCACATTTAAACAGTCCATCATGAATATATTTGAATCATTCAATAAGCATTAAATCTGAAAACTATGCATCTAATCTCATCAGAAGTCTGTATATGAAAAACATTGCTCTAATAATTTCTGTAGCTAGTCAGAATTGTTTGCTGGTTTTCTAGATTTTTTTTTAGTTTTGACATAAGTGATCAGCTTTTTATATATAATAACTTCAACGGTTTTATATTACAAGAGTAACAAGAATCAAAACGCATTATAAAGAGGTTTACATAAGAACACATAGCACATGTTTCTAACCTACCAAACAGAGCAGTAACAAAAAAAATCAATGAAAATTTACCTTACATTTATATTTGATTGGCAATGAATAATTTAGCTTAATAACTATACTTTGCAAATAATCTATTTGATTTACTATTCAATTTAAATGATGCAGCTGAGCATAAAATTTTGTTTGGAATTTTGATGTTAGAATGAATTTAGTGTAAGGTAAGGTAAAAGGACTGGCAAACTTTCTTCCTGTTTCTAAAAACATTGCTAGTCTTTGAAATCACTTTTGGATTTGCAAAACCAAATCAACCATATGCATATACATTATTTCAGGGTTTTATGCACAATATAATAAATTGCTATGGTATACCAGTGGACATAAAAGAAAGAAAATTGCCAACTGACAAAACAGAGAACACAGGATTAGCACTATACATAAAAATTCTTATTCTGGAAAGCTATAAAAAAAAGCAAATCTATTAACCCAGTTATACTTTTTCAATAGTTTCCACCATTACAAAATACTAAACAATGAATCAATAACACAGAAAGAAAAAAAAAAATAGTTAAAATAAAATGATTTGATTTTGCTTTCAAGTGCTCATTTGAGGAGAATAATAATGAGAAATGGAGATCACAGAGAGACAAAAACATTCACTTTTGGATATGTGAGGTATAGGTATTTAAATAAACTGACTTTTTAAAAACAGCTAACATATGTTGATACTTACGTGATGTTGCAGCTGAAAGCAGGAGACCACACTTCATCAATTTCAGAAGATCCCTGACTTACAAAACCTGATGATTCTAAAAGCAGAATGAGCTAATAAGCTAGTCTGTTATATTCTGTAACAATCCCATACTTGGTATCGTTCATGTTTGGGCAGTGTTTTCTCCACTGCAGAGATGAGTAATATTTTTTAGAATGGCCTACAAAATGTCAGCATTTCTCCCAGAAGCAAACTCAATAAAATTTCTTAAGCTATAAAGACATGTTTTCCATTAGGTCCTTATTTTGCGTATGTTAATATTTATATTCATACATCTGCATGTCCATAATCCTTTTGATAGTATCACTGTCACCCTGATATGAAAAATTACAGTACTCAAAAAATCTTTAGACATTTTAGAGTTACGTCTGGACTGGGTGGTTCTGAATCAGACATCAGACATTGTGGTTCTGAGAAGCAGCCTACCTGATGATTTTTCCGGGTAACAAGGTAAACAATATACTCTATGCAATTATTGCAGGTACATTTCCTCCTTTCCGTACATGATGAGAACAAGGTAAACAATATACTCTATGCAGTTATTGCAGGTACATTTCCTCCTTTCCGTACATGATGAGAACCCGAATATACAGACAAAATCAGGAGACATTTATTAACCTGCACAATAACTTCAATGCATCAGCTAAAAAGACAGCTTACAGCTTTCCACCTGCACTGTGTTTTAAAATGGTATCAGAATAAACTTGATTCTAAGAGCAAATGTGCATATGATGAAAAATTCCCTTCTGTAAGAAGTGATCATTAGTAATTACGTGGGACCTTGGTCTCATTTAATATTCTCCTATTCATAATTATGCCTGTGTACATTTTTTGAGCTCTGCAACAATTAGTTTTCATTGTGTCAGCTATAATAATTCAAAACTGTTATATTCTTGACTCAGTCAGTGATATAACATTACACATTCAAATTTTGCAAATACACTTGGGTTCAAATACACAATATAATCCAAGCCCAGGATACCTGTATCATAATGCCCAGAATTCTAAAACTACAGCTATGATTTTTTTTAAAGCAACAAAAGTACACTTCTGCTACTGAAGAAAGTTCATATTTTTTTATAGTGGAGTAACTGATAGATGAATAATTATTATAAAAGTGTGATCTCAGGACTATTTTTCTTATATATGTGGTATTACCCCAGACCATCTTTCCTGTCTGAGAAAGTGACACTCAGCAGTCTGAATAATATTCTAAGGTTTTTAAACTGAGGAAGATAAATTTCAACACTATTCACAGTTATTTTTAAATGATTTTGCATACAAAAATAAATTAAAAACAGTACTCCAGTAATTTATCCAACTTTAGCCATATAAATGCAGTCTCCATTGTGCAGTGACACATATTGCCTCTGAAAAGCCTGTTGACTGTAATTGTTTGAATGACGTAATCTAATTGGTCTGATGAAGAAAGTAGATGCTTGGAATTGTAGTTCAAATTCAAGTGAAAAAGGTCAGCTTTGCTAAACTACTAATTAAAAGAATAAAAATCATTATTCTAGATATTTTGAAACTTGTATTGTTAATTAAACGCTAATTTCATAATTCTGGAAATCATCACAGTCAGTATATTGATTTTGAAAGTTCTGCTTCTTTAACAGTGAAGCAGTTTGACACTGGAGTGTTAACATGTACCCCTTTCAAAATCTGTTGACTTTTTCATGAGGTGCCACGAATCTGAAGTAAGAGTGATCCTAACAAGAAGGGACAAAGGCAGTTTTTAAGATCGTTGCGTGTTTCAACATGAGACTTCTAAAAACATCTTAATGGAGGAAAACAAGATTTTGTGCATTAGATGCATATTTCTAAGAGCATGTTAATGTTGCCCATAGACATTGGCACTTCTATTATTTTCAGTAGACTGAAATCTGCATGCTTATTACACATACATAGTGAACTGAAATATAATTAAGAATTTTTTCTCAATAGTTTTTTGCATGCATTTTGTTGTTATGCTCCCTTGTAACTAAGCAGACAGTTTCTTACAAGCCATAGATAAATCACTTTAAAGGAATTAGTTTTTCTGTGTATTTAATGGAAACATGTAATTCTTTAACAATTTTTAAACACTATGGCTTTAACATGAATGAATAGAGAATTGCTGCATGCAATTTACTGATGGAGAGATTGTTGTAATAAAGATTAATAAAAGTTTGAAGAGAAGAAACTTACATGGTGAGAAATATTTTGGAATAAAATATAAATTTTTTCTTAACTGCAATAGCATAAATCCCAGAAGATAGCTATAAAGATATTTTTAGAATAGGAGGTACAATGTAATTCCTCTTAAAAATGATAGTCTGGTAATACAAGGATCCCAGAAGATGGTGTTCTGTAAGAATAAAATACACCAGCAGTAAGTAATTTGTGACACAGCTGCTGAAATTTGGACAACTCTATTATTCTTTTTCTTCATGGAATATCTATTAATAAAAAAATTGCATTAAATACTGTGCATCTGTTGAACTATGTCAGCAAGATGATTCCTAAGAGTGATATGATGTGGACTCAAACAACACATCAGGAGTCAACTGGCAGTATAACAAGTGGGGTTTTGTGCCAAGGAGGAACAATCAAGCAGATGTTTATTCTATGACAACTAACTGAGAAATTCCTTGAGCATAAAGACAAGGGAACTACATAATGTTTTTATTGATTTTTAAAAGGCACTTGACAGAGTGAGTCAAAAGGATTATTCTGCATCTTGGAGTATAACAGTATCCTACAAAGCTAAGAGCAATTATCCCTGACTTAAACAAGAATATGAAAAGCACAAAGAAAGTTAACGGTTCACTCACTGATTTTTTTCTCCTCAGACCTTTCACCTCATCTAGTCAACCATATTTTATGAGTACATCTGAGAAGATAGCTTAAACAGAACTGTCAGGGCAGATATCTGCTTTCTAGACTATATTAATCCAATAACTTGAGCTTTTAGAACCAGCTCATCAAATCCTTGGAGACAGTTTAAGATTTATATTTCTGATTAGGAAAAGGCAAGAAAATATTTTCTGAACAAAATGAATAAGCTAGGTAGAGAGAATCACAAATTTGAAGCAGAAACAGATGAACTGCTTCAAGTAAAAATTACTACCTGCAACAATGGTATAAGAAAAAAAGGGTCTTGACTTAATCAACCCAGCAGTAGGGAAAAAGTAGGGAGCCTGTAAGATTTCTTCACGGAAAGGGTTGTGAAGCACTGGAACAGGCTACCCAGGGAAGTGGTTGAGTCACCATCCCTGGAGGTATTTAAAAGACATGTAGATGCAGCACTTAGAATATGGTTTAGTGGTGGACTTTATAGTGTTAGGTTAACAGTTGGACTTGATGATCTTAAAGGTCTTTTCCAACTTAAATGATTCTATGATTCTATATATCAAGCCCACAATTTTAATGTAATAGAGAAAAGTTAAACTTGTTCTGCTTTAGACGTATGTATATCAATCTAAGAAAAAAGGCAATAGACTAAAAACTAGATACAGAATGTATGTTTTGGGACATTAAACCCTGTAGGGCCTAAAGAAGTAAATGTGCCTGAACCTAGCAGGGTGACTCAAACTCGCTTCTATCCACACTTAATAGAACTCAGAAAACAGAAAAAGGTCTCCTGGGAGATGGCATGATAGAGGCTCAAGGTCCTTGTTTTGCAAAAGGATTATCTACCAGGAGAGGAAATGCCACAGATTTTACTATTTTACACAGTATTTCTTCCTCATTTATACAGGCAGTGGGATATTTTGGACTTTGAGAGATCTTCTGCCTAAGAGAATGCAGATCTACTATTTCCTTGGAAAATATTTGAATTATTCAGATTACAGATTAAGCAGGATGTACATCATCCTCATTCCTCATATTGAAACCTGTGTGTATATTACTGTAATTTTAGCAAGAATAATGGGACCTGTAGGAGAACAAGTAAAAGGAGGTGAAATCTGTATACTGATGGTTTGTCTCATTATGTCCTTATTCATAGACTTTTAAATTGATTTTCTGTTACATAATTACTGAATATAAAACCAGAATATAAAACCAGGATATAAAACCAAAAATTTATTTTCTGTTACATAAGTACTGAATATAAAATACAGCAATAACAGACGGACACAGTCTTCTGTGAAGATCTGGGTCCTCTAAAACTGGTCTATGGTGCCAGGAGAATTTGGACCAAGTGGCAATATATTTGTTCTTTTGGTTCTTTGTATTCTAGAAATTGGTGTGAATCAGTCTTGCTGAGAAATATGAAAATTTTATTCTGTTGAGAGTATACATTCTGCTTGGACTACCACTGCATGCATATTTTGCCCTAGGAGTGTGTAGCTGGGACTGTAGATACAGGCTGTGAATGATGCTGTGATACAGCCTTTTAGCTCCTCTTGTGAACATCAGTCTCACCCAGCACTGTTCATGACTCCCCTCCAGGCTCAAACAGTAGAATTCATGCTTAATTAAGTACAGGTTCACTAAGATAGAGTCACGGTGACATGGGAAATATTATTTTGGAATTTTAACAGACCTTTGTCTAATGATAGGCAGTCCGTTGCAACAAACATGTAAACTAAATGCAAGACAAATGGTGCAGCAAAGTGATGTAACCAATCTGTTAATCAATATGGTCATGTTTCTCCTGCAAATAAGGCTTTATTTTCCAAAGGGCAAACATTCAAAATTAAAAGGACTGATTAAACAATTAAATAAGATTTTAGCTGAAAATACTATCCCCTTCTGTAAGACAAAAGCACAAAGACCTTCTAAATTTGCATACCAAGCTGGGAAATGAGGAGGAATGACTCTGGGATAAAATTACCACAGACAAAAATAGAGAAATGGTCACAATTATAAAAGCTCCTGGGACTCAGAAGAGAACCAACAAAGAAAGGGGAAATGGACTAATCAGCAACAAAAGCTACACAGTACTTTTAGGTCTGAAGATGGAGGCAGGGGAGGAATATAAGAAGAAAGAACAGGGTATAGATTAAAGATAATAAAGATGTAGATGCTAAACAAAAAATTATTGCTTCAATTTTCAATAAGAAGAATCTTGTTAGCTGATTGGAATGCAGATGCAGAAATGGTAACTAATATAATGCAGCAAGAAGCAGATCTGAGAGTTTAACATTTTCAGGAATAATAATCTTTTTTTCTGTTCTAAAATGTAAGTGTAAATCTAAGAGAGTTGGTTTTTTTTCTTGATTCTGCATGACTAAGAATAATTCCACATGACAGCAATAGTACATATGAAGGAAGGAAAACCTCATCTGAAAAAGACCAGATAGACTGGATTATCTTTAACAGTACTTCTGAACAAACTGTGACACAAGGAATAGTTACAAGAGCTAGAGGTCTGAAAATAAAAGGAAAGCACACATGCTGTAAGAAGGATGTGCTTACTATATGATTCCTCCCTCTTGAGAGGGAGAAAGGTATTTAAACTGAAGCAGAATGCTAGTGGAAAGAAAAGTGAGCATAAACTGAAAGTGAATATATTTAAGGTATAATTGGGAAAATTTCCTAGTACCACACAACTAAAGTTTTGAAATAATTTTTACAGGTTACCATCCTCTGAAGGCATGTCTAGAAATGTTACTGCTTTTTAGGAAAAAGCTAGAAAGTTTTAAAAAAGAGATCATGTGGTAGTAATTTGCAACCATAGTAAATGGCCCTTTGTTACCCTTTTTTCTAATTCCATGTCCCTAAGATAAGAAACCATCATTAAAGAAATCATCTCACTTCTATAACTAGAAATATATTATATTCAGATGCAGGTTACTATGAGCATTTAGACATTTATATGATATTGTCTATTGCTTATATTTTACATATCACGCAAACGATATCATCAAGCAATATTTTCTAATAGAAAATTGTCTAAACCAGAACTCAGAATATCTTAATTACATTCTTGACTTGTAGCTTTTTACTGCAACTTTATAATCTGTAATGTGAATACAATAGTTGCTCCAATGTAAGATCTATGTACTTACATTTTCCATTTAAGATTAGAATGATATTTTAGAAAGGTATTACTAGTCTTAGTTTTACATTTACTTAATTTTAGTTTGCTTTTGCAGGACATGTATAGCAAGAAAATATACAGTATTTGCACAACAGACATGAAAAGAACTGGAGATACAGTAAGTTTCCATTAAACTGATTCATCCTGAGAAATTCTGGGGAAAGAAACTTATGGCTGTGTGATTAACTGTACTTAAAATGAGTTATGGCAAAGCAATTTATAGTTTTACAGTTACTGGCAAGCTAAATTTTTTCTTGAGGTTGAAAATGAAGAGATAGTGAGAATGTCTGAGACAATTTCTTGCATTTATTATACATATATTTCTTTGTTTATATCAAATTTTAAATATTTTAAAAGACATGAACTGATATAGAAAGCATAGAGTATGAAAAACAAATTTAACAAGGCATCTATTCAGTTTCTTTTTTCTACTTTAAAGCACTATGTCTGTATAAAGCCAGCTATGAATATTGCTGCTTTCTTTGCTGTTTCTTATAAACTACCTCCACTTACCTGTAAGTAAGAAGAAACTTTAGGAAAATGGAAACACTAACAGTTTCCACAATAGAAATTGATATGATGGTGATTATGCATAAATTAAAATCCTAGCTGCATAAATGCCTTGCATGATGATAAAGCACCAAAAAAAGAAATAGTCTGGTTGCTAGGCAATTACGTTTGCCACTGGGCAAAAGAAAAAAACAAACCAAACCAAAACACACACAACACCGGGAAAGACCATTTTTAGTGTAAATTGTCTCATGGGGAAGTCCTGTATCAGAGGGAACCAATGTGAAAAATTTTATGGGCTTTGAAGATGCTTCAACCTGTTCTTAGGCAAGAATTAAACATGTTCTTGAGACATCTGACCAAATATCACAATCCCCAGAGAAAACAATTGTTCATACACCTATCTGACTCAAAAGGCAAAGAAAGAATGACTTTTCTGAATATCCCAATTGGAATACTAGCCTACTATTTTTTATCTTTTTCCAGGAAAGTGGTACCTTCCCATCTATCATTACTGAGAAGTGAACAGTATAACTAAACTGATGGGGTAGAAAATAATTAAATATCAAATACAACAGATGCTATGGGCATCACTTTATGATTCTTTTGAGAACAGGAGGCCACAAAAACTGCACAATTGATGTAAGGAAACATTTATGTTCAGATCTTTTCCAAGAAACACTGTAAACAGAAACTACAGTGTATGTGATAAAATATTGAAAGGATAAAAGCCAGAGAATCACTGATAACTGCAAAATCTTTCAACACAGACAGCATGGTATGCAACAGGATTACATATAATTTCCTCAAAATTAACAAAAATGTTCCTTTCCCTGCTTTTTTGAGTGCAAGCAGAGCAACCTGGACAATTATTTACATTCTGAGTAAGCGAACTCTACAGAAGGACACGCTTATGAAATGGACTCAAATAACAACATCAAGCAAGTACAAGAGAAAGTAGCTTCTTATTTAAAATTTGCAAAAAGCACCATAATTGGTGCTGTTGCAGTAGATGGAGCCTGTGTGTTCAAAAATAGCAGAATTTTGCATTATAACAATAATAATTTTGAAGCGCTTGGTAGTAAAAGTGGCTTAAAATGCATTTAATGAACCAGAAAGTTTATTACTGCAAGGGACAAGGGTTTGTTGGAGTCTTTGTATAATTATTAGGATGCCATTTCTGAGTATTGAAAGAATATAAACCCTCTAGCAAGAATCTGTTTTCTGAACTGTAGCTTCAAAACAGAAGAACCTTAAGCTTTAGATGTTAGGTAAATTTCTCAGGATTCTATGGAAAATTAGACACCTGGCCAACAATGACAGAAGACAAAAGACACAAAACATCCTATACAAGCCAGGAAAGAATCAGAGAAATAATGCAAAATAAAAAGGGCAGTATCAGGAAGGATAAAGAAAATGTACATTTAGCAATATGATGAGAAATCTGAAACATATCCCTGTTTTAACACTACTGCAGAGGACAGGGAATGCAGAAAAAATGTAGACAAAATGAAGAGGTAATAAGATGAAATGAAATAACCGATCTCTATAGCTTTAAAAAGATTCTACTATATCTTTCAAAATTTCAATGTACCTTTCAGAAGAAGGAAAGACTCTAAAAATATAACAGAATTTAATTTTACTTTATTTAGGTTAGTTTAAAGCTTTTCTAAGAAAATTAGCAAGATATCTCTAATCTCTTGCAGAAGATTTATCAAAACTTTCATTCTTACTATAATTATTACAGATACTGACTAAAAGAAACAATATTGGCCAGCAGAAAACTTCTACTTTCAATATTTTGATTAAAGCAATACTCTTACATTTAATTTAGGTGGTCATA
>VZTL01019110.1:0-15369 GCA_013400535.1 Scopus umbretta | reverse complement strand
TGAAACCAGGACATGCACTTAGAACAATAGACCTTACATGAATCCAACACAGTCATTGGAAAAGTTAAATGTAAATTGGGAAAATAAGAAACAAATATTTAAGAATATTAATGTCAGCCAGAGTAAGACAGCAAGTATGTTGCAAATAAATATTAAAAAAAAAAAAAAAAATGTTCAAGTCATTCCTCTGAGGAATGGAACATGAATTTGGAAATCTGCATACAAGAAGTTATTTTGCAAAAGTAATTTTAAGGCATTACTCTTATAGAAAAATACTGTGTTGGTCTTATTCATCCACATTTTTCTTCAGTTTGGTTTGCAAAAATATGTTGATTCCTTTTGCTGCTCTAGGGATATTGCATCAACTTAGGGGCTGAAATTGGACTTTGAGATAATAATGTCTTATATTGTTTACAAATGTATTTGTGTATCATTACAAAAGAGGCGTCTCTCTATGACAGATGAAAGGTACCAGTTTAGCCTTGCAGATGGAACATTGGAGGAGGTTGTAAATCTGCAATTTGGACTGATTACAGTATGTGGAACTCAAAGAATTTTAATTTCTTGAACAATTAACTGCCTGAGCAATGTTCCTCTATCAGCTATGCCAGAAAACAGATTGTTAATAAGTGAACATCCTTTCCATTCCTTCCATTTGACCTTGCAGAGCACTTTCTTCCACAGGAGAATAAGTTACTTGAAGCCTTATCTTTTGAGACATGTAAAGCAGGACTGGACAGAGCTGAGAAAACAGAAGAGAGGAAAAAATAGCATAATGAATATAAGCTTTGAGATTATGAGTAGCACCAAGAAACATAAGTAAATCTGTGACCACAAAAAGAAAATCTTCATCATATCCATTATGGTGCCAAAATGGCTTCCTGTGACACTAGTAGTATTAATGTTTTTCTCCCCAGCCCTTCATTTTCTGATCTTGTGTCTGCACTCATTTTTTCACACATATTCTTTTTAATTAGTGGCTTTCTAGCTGTGATTGTTTAAGGTAAGAACAGGTGGAAACTTTTGTTAATGAGGTCATGTTGTTGGAAAAAATAGACAAGCTGCCAGGTACAGAGTTCTATCTGCATGTCTGAAAGTACAAACTTCACAAAACTGGAAGAGTAAGCAGCTGTTTTTAATTGTCATTGTGTTTCACAGTTTGGAAGAAGATGCCTTGTTTTTACAAAGCCCTTGCTGAAGCCTGGCCCCACCCTCCCTTACTGAATATCTCAGGATGACTGAAAGACCATTTAGTGATTCGTTCACAGTTCATCTTATGGTGCCCACATCAACTTCAATACAGCCTCCGAGATGTTCTGCTGACTAAAAGCCAAATCTGCAGCAATAACTGCAGTAGCAGCAGGCACTAAGGACAATATCTGCTACTCACTTTACTTCTAGGATATCTAGTCTAAGTCAATCGATCTTAATAAAGAAAGGAGAAATAAAAAGTCTTTGTGAATGTGTCTAACAGAAAATACAATGTTAATTAGGTCTAAGATGGTAGCATTGGCAGCCAGTTATCCATACACTACGTTTGATTTTTACAGAGAAGCCCAGCCTTGCTTTCTCCATGTAAGAAGTTCCATCTCCATAGAACTTTTTATAAGAAGGAGAACAAATATGATAAACTGAATGTTAAGTGCTGTAATTGCAATGCTTTCAGCATAAATACTGTGTAGTAATGCAAGTAAACCTATTGATCTGCTTGAAATGAAGAAAACAATGTCAAAGGCGGCTGTAAATTATCTTACCTGCATAAAGCTATCATTTACAAGATGTCTCCCAAATACTCTCTTGTCACTCTAGCTTGCAAACTGTCTTGCTGGTATCTATGAAAAATTGTTATGTTATTTAAACTGTAAATGCTCTGTTCTGCCTAAAAATATCACAGGTAGTTTTTGAAATAGATATTTTATTTGTCTCTGGTTCTTCGTCTCTTTCATAGAAGGAGGCTTGTAAAAACATAGAGTGAATAAATAGTTAAAAAATGAAGCAGAAGGTACATGAACAGAATGCAAAACTGCAGATTATTGATTTGTTTTATATTCCAATAACTACACTTAAGAACAGGATGTTTTATTCTCCATGAGAGTTATGCCTTTCAATAAAGACAAGTGTAATTAATTCATGTGAATACAAGAATCTCTATTAGAAGGTGAGGAAATGACAAATCACTGAAATAATTGGATTTTAAAACTGAACACTTTTGACTGTATCCATGAATATGTTCTTTAGAAGACAATGTTGGAGATCTGAAGTGTTTAATAATGCAAGGACAATTTAGGACAGGTCTGATAGAAGCTTTCTTAACTATGATTATAGTGAGAGAACATTGTCATCTGCCAAGTGATTGCAGAGACCTAATACATATACAGTTTCTGTGAATAAAAAAAGAGAAAAAATGAAGAAAGAGGTGAGGAAAAACAAAGATTTCAGTGTTAACAAATCCAGGTATCCATCCCAGGGAGGGATGGACTCCTTAAGTAGCTTGCTAACTGCCTCACTACCAGGAAGGAACGAAACAGTAAATAATATGCCAATATGGAGAGATGGCTCTTGGTGGAGCCTATAGAATTGGCACAACCAGTAGTATATCAACTCAGAAGTGGGGAGTGGGAAACCATCACAGACTGTTACCTTCTAGTTGAAAGGAATGTTCTTTTAGTCAGGATCAACTCCTTAGCCAGACCTCTCAGATTTTAAATGTTAATAATTTTACTACCACAGCAAGTACCTCACCTCACTAGCAACAAAATAGAGTTGGACCTGATAAATGTCCCAAAAGTTTTCAAGGACTGGACCATTGATAATAATAATCAAAACAACAGTGAAACCCCCAAAACAAAATTAAAAAAAAAAAATATGAAATATTTGTACAGTGTTTAGCCTCCAAGTTTCACTACCATTAATAAAGATAATAAAATATAGTCCATCCATTAAACCATTACAGTTTGAAAGTGTAGATTTTATTTCTGATCAGATTAGTACTGATCAGGACTGGTTTATTTCTAATAAAAAAAACTCTATATGAAGTTGGGATATGTAAAGGGCAGTTGACAATTCCTTTTGATAGTCCTTTATCTCCAGAATTGTGATTCCCCAAAATGGTATAATGTTGATATTAATGTCAGTTGTTTGCTGGAAGAACAGTGAGCTTACAACAACAAGAGACAACAACAAAGAGATTTTCAAATGTGCAGATTAAAAGAAAAGCCACAAAGTGGAAGCCAGTTGTAATAAGGACAAGAAAGGAAAACAGCTTTGATAAATTATGCAGTCTAAGATAACTGACAGCACTAGGAGGTGACCCAACTTTTTTGTCCTGTTTATTTCCATTTCTACAGTTTCTGCAGCATCAGTTCCAGTCATTTTGAGTAGTGCTGGTTTAAGGTTTAAAAAAAAAACAGAGCTGGAAAATCTAGCCTTTACACTGGGTTTACAAAGACATGGTGTAAAGCCAGCAAAAAGTAGTACCCTTCCCTTCATTTTGCCATAAGTTCAAATCATTTTTCAGTGGTATAATTAACCTTAAGCTGCATTAAACAAACAAACAAAAGATTATCTTATTAACACAAAATTGTTAAAAAGTATATTCCACATGCATATAACCGCAGACTCTCATACCAGATACAAAAAATTGAAAGAAAGACATTAGGCTTGTGGGGTTAATTCATAATATTAATATCATCTTCCAGGCTTCAAGGGACAGGACATCATGTAGGTAGTTATGACTACTGTCCTGAGCTGTGTTTTCATGCCATCAGGGAAGTCACCAACTGGCCATGAATCACCAGCTCTACCCAAGGGCACCTCATCTCTGAAGGTGAACTCTGCCACAATACTCATGGAAAAATAGGCAACCTATACTGTCTACCTGTTGATAGATGAATTATGGTTCATGCAGCTATGCTAGTAAACTAAATGGGGTCTGGTCATGGCTTGAGCACTGAGATTCAGTTGTCCATGAAGGTTTATTATCATCCTGCTTCTTGGTATACTTCTGGATGACATTAACAAGCCTGTATGAGAGTCACTGAGTTAAGAATATCTTCAAACTAATTAATAAACTTGGAGTTATTTCCTATTTGTTTTTGAATTTAAAAAAAAAAATCCCAATGCAAGTGTAATAAAAAGTACAACTTGTAAAAGTAAAATAAAAAATGGCCAAAAATAACTAAAAAATTGCCAGATTAAAAGTTGCTTCTGAAGAAGTAGTTTGAAGGAGGGAAAAAAAAAGGAATTCTAGGAAGCAGGAGACCAACATATGCTAACTTACACAGCTTTTATCTAGTGTGTAATTTAATTTACATATTTCTTGGAGAATAAATATTTTCATATGGCAAAGATGTGATTCAAAGATAGCATAAGTTTTACAACTTGAAAGGAAACATTTGTACTGCAGATAAATTTGTTATTATAGGTCAATAATAGGAATGAAAGCAGAATAATAAAGAGTTAATAAAATACAAAATAATCTACCGTATTGGAGACCACCAAACTTTGATTCATATAAAATAAACATAAAATAACAAAAATACAGTCAAGGTTATCTCAACAACCCTATATCTTGTACCAAAAGATTCTAACTAGTTTCCCATCCCTGTCTTTTGAAATTTACTTTGTTACACATATTATCATACCACTGTTTCCAGAAGGTCTGAAGATTATATTTTGGAAACCACAGTGTATTTTTTTTTCAGGTTATCAATACACTCATGAACTGTGGCACACAAAATCAATTTTAGACATGCATGCTCCTGAATATATGTTGTTCTTCATCATTATATTAAACTTTTCATATAAATGCAATAATTATGGGTTTTGTTTTTTTTTAAACAAAGCATGCCTATACTAATATATTTTAAGTAATTTGTGGTCTGTAAGTTTTCTGGGACAGACTGTTTACTCTCACAGGGAGTCACACTGTACTGTGTATTATGGACAGTACCTTGACAACAAGTATTTATCATTATAAATAAGGGCTTCAAAATTTGGCCTAATAAAATGAAGGATTTTGTTATTACTTAACTGTTTGCTGATGTAGAGTCCTCTTGTCTCAGCCTTATCCCAAGTCTTAACGTGGGCCTGAGCTACAGTTGAACAAGAACCTAGACAGAGGGATCATTTGTGAGTTCATATAGTTTTTGAATCTTCTGTTTCAGATCATTCTGGTTCTGTTCAAACTTGAAGCTTCTCTGAGACTGCTCTGCTGCCATGGTTCTAATAAGCTTTCTACAATTAATGGACCCCAAAATACCTGTTCACGTTTTTATACAAATACCTCATCCATTCTTATTAAACTGACACTTGCAAACTCTATGAAACCTAATAATAACTTGATGCCAGTAGAACTCGCTTAGGCCTAGTTAAACCAGCTTTATGACAAAGTTGTTTTAGCAACAAGTTAATGTGAGATTCTGTAAGAGTCTAGATTAGTTGGCTTAAACAAAATATCTGAAAACTACTGTGCTGTAGTTATTTATAGTGGATTTTCCACACAATATATGCATATACTTTACTTGCTTTTATTTTTTTCCTCCCCTAAGAAAAGCCTGAAAGCAAATTTCAGAGGAATTAGCTTATTTTTTTCTTCATACAGTAGCCAAAACAACAGAAAAAAAAGGACAAATTAAAAATAAATCATAAATTTTCCTTTGTAAATCTATTGTGCACTATTGTACATACCCACATAGACACTTGAAGCTACAATAATGAGCTGCAAACAGATTTATTATAACAAATTGAAGAGATTAATGAAAACGGTGATGTACATTTCAGAGATGTTCATTAGGGGAAATAAGCATTCATTCACGCTAATGCTGGTGTTAACTTACTTTGTAAATCCCCAAATACATTCTTAAAAGACTGTTGGTACTATCAACCATTTAATAGACTACAGACGTTTTGGACATAAGTTATTACCATGTTTTAATTTATTTTCAAAAGTATTCATTGAATTGAACTGGAAAGCAAGTTCTTTTCAGAATAAAAGTTCTTGTCTTACAGAATGCAGAAAGCTGTCTTGGACTTAGAGCCTTTCACTGAAACAAGCTTTTGGCTATTCCTTCTGACTGAAAAAAATTGTTGTGTCACATGGGAAACATGAAAACTGAAGAACACAAACACAGGGGGATAAATAAACTTAATTGATATATATATAGCAACTTGCTAAATATTAAACACAAATGAGCCCATTATTTAAGTATAAGTTTAGTAAAAGAAAAAAAAATAGACATTTCTAACACTTATTTTAGAACTAATGACTAAAATATCTAAATTTCTATGTGGTGATTTCTTTAAGGGAAAAAAGGATTACTAAAACAATATGCAAGATTTGCAAAAAAAAGGACAGATGCTTGGAAACAACAAGGGCAAACATTATTAATGTCATACAGCATGTCACAGATGGATGTACATAACACATCTGAATGAAGTATACTTGTCTCTGGTATCTGAAATTTGGGATGCAGTTTTATGTATTCTAATCCACCAATAGACCGCAACAAAATAGGTAGCCATGTCTCCTGTTTACAGCTCTGTATTCTTTCATCCTTCTTTGCCCTGGATCTTGAAAATCTAGAGGGCAAGATATAAAAATTAAATTATGTGTGTTTTTTTCATTACCTTCTGTTAAATTTTGGCTCATCTAATTCAATCTGTAGTCTCACAATAACCACCTCTGATACAAGGAAGAGAGCAGGAACAAGTAGCTACAAGAAGGATAAAGGAAAGTGAGAAAGGCCACCACTTTCTGTTGCAGCCTGCAGTCAGCAGCAATGCAATGCTCCACTCTTTGAAAAATTTGTGGATATGTTAATGTGTTGCTCTCAAAACAAATAACATTGCAGTCCTTGAGTAGAGACTAGCAAGAGAAGACATGCAAGAGAAGTGCTTCTGTGCTTGGAGTAATGTGCTGAGCCTAATCAGGTCAAATGATTGAAAAGTCTTACTACTCTCTTTAAAACCAGGGGAGCATTTGCCTCCTAGTTAGACTTGATATGAAACCTCTTAGTAGCCATATCAGGGTTGTGAAGTAAATACAGCATTGTCACAATCCAAACTGGGCTGTCCAGGGAGGATCATGGCGGTTCAGTGGTTACCTTGGGCTAAATTAAGGTGAAATGACACCAAACAATCCATTAAAAACTTTATTGATGGTAAAAGACAACCTGAACTTGGAAAGCATAACAACAGGCAACCTGAACTAGGAAAGTGCAATGATAGGCAGTGTGGGTGCTAATCAAAATACTTACAAGAGGAAAGGAAAAAGAAGAAAAGGGGTAGGGGAGAGTGTGGGAGAGAGAGCGATAACCACCCTTGGATACTGTGAAATCAATGGTGAATGTGGCAATCCTCTGACTATGCCAGCAGTGCCAGCACCGGGTTGGGGAGGCAGATATGGAGCAGCAGTGGTGGCAGCATGGAGTCCTTGAGGTTGTCTCTTTTATAGGCAAGTCCCCAAATCTAGTCTCACCCACCTGAGTATCCACATGGTTCTTGTTCCGGAATGTTCTTCATCTTCTGTGCAGGTGCTACAGTAGGGGTGGTGTGGCTGTTAGGGGTCTTTCAGATGGTTGCCAGCCCCTTCCTCAAAGAAACTCCGCATGACCTTCAGCCATCAGAAGGCGGAACTGTGCATCCTCTGACATACCTCCCGGCTCCAGCTGGGCACCAATGGCTTCTCACCTGTGGTGCTATGCAGACCCCATTTTTTTGCCATGGAGACTTTAACTTGTCTCTATGCAAACCTTAACTTGCCTCGGCCACAATGTTTGAGACATTAACTCTTTCAATCTCTCACAGACATCTAGGACTGTGGATGCAAGCAAAACAATTACATGGAGCTATGACAAAAGTGAGTATGAGGAACAACTAAAAGTACAAGACATTAACTTGAAACTGAACAGACCTGATTTGGACTTGTCTACAGACATTTATTTATGTGATTGTTCCATGCTGTTAGTGAAGGAAAATAGTACCTCAATTCAAAGTATGAATCTAGACTGCTTAACTTAAGAAATAATATTGTTAATAGATGGGAGAAATAAAAAAGTTAATTGCCTAGTAAATCAAGTTGAGAATAAAAAACCCAAACCAAACAAAAAAAAAAATCCCCACATAATATTTATTGGTTAATGAGTTGCTAGGAAATGTTGCAGAGAAAGTAGAAAGTACAGGAAGTTTTTAGCAAAAATGTCATTAATATTTAAGATAAGCTGAGGTTCCAGACTCAGATGTCTAACTGTAAGTGTCTGCATGTAAGTATTTAAGCTTCCATCACAGAAGCAGGGCTTAGCTGAAATGTCAAAATTTCCTAATTTGCCTTAGTTTCTAGTGTAATTTGAGATAGCACACTGTCTTGCCTGAGCTCCAGCTGCCAACCTAAGAGGACAAAGGTGAGCTGCAGGTCCAGCCTCATGTAGATGACTCAAATACCCTAAGGAGTTTCCAATTACATTAGATACTTATGTTTGCCTATGAGAAACTACCCTCTAGTTAACAGTGTTGGAATCTGATATCTCACTTTAAGGTAAATATCTACAGTTGGTCAGAGTAATTGCTCTCTAAATCAGTGAGCTGCCAGCACTAGCAAACTGGATTCCATGACTAAATTTAAAAGCCTGTAGTCTCAAGCTGAATCTGACCTATAACATTTAGATACTTAAGTTAGTGCAGATGAATCCTGTTCTAAATCTTCCATAATGAGGGAAGAGGGAAAGAGGGAATGTTATAACATTCCCTCTATTCTAGGCAATTGCAATGAAACTGTTTCTACTATTTGTTGCAAAGCTGTAAAAATATATATGAAGTGATTTGAGAGAC
The DNA here is from genome assembly GCA_013400535.1 of Scopus umbretta. NCBI lineage: Eukaryota > Metazoa > Chordata > Aves > Pelecaniformes > Scopidae > Scopus > Scopus umbretta. The sequence goes on along the minus strand of VZTL01019110.1, from coordinate 6,543 downwards.
TTTTAAAAATATGATCTCTAATTGCAGCATTTTCAATAGATATGTTATCAAAGTATGGCAATGATTAGTTGGCTTAAGAAGGGAGAGGTCACCACACAGAAAGACTGGCAACTGGCTGAAGGAGGCTTTGATCTTCTGTTTAGACATCTTGCAGAAAAGAGGTAGCATGAATGTCATCATTTTGTTCAAGCAACATGGAGGCATAGTAAGATTAATCAGAGAGGCACAGCAAAACAGTTTTTTTCAGTATGCATGAATATCACTCACCAAACTTTCTCTGAATCTAAGGTTCAAGAGAATACATCATCTGTTCCAGTAGTGCTCATATCAAAGATTCAGGCATTTGAAAATAAACGAGTAATTCAGAGACTACTCACATGCTTTGGATTCAGGTCTATGCTCTGAGCTTAGAGACTGAGGGGAAGAAAACTGTATCGGGCAACTGTATCAAAGTGCAGTAACTCTTTTCTTCAGGGACAGTTATTCTTTCTTTTTGCCTATGCTTGTTGCCCAGGCAACAGCTTATGCAGTGATCAGCCTTCACCAACATAAAGTATTAGCATAAAACTGTACAGATTTAGCATTAACTAGGTACAGGCTTATAGGTTTGCAAGAAAATTTGTTTTCTCATGACATCTATACTTCTTATCTTTCTAAAATGTAGTGTAAACAAAATTGACCTCAACACAGGCCATCCTTAGGGTCTCTGCAATGTGAACAGACTCAAAATGGGTTTTAAGGGATGTAAAAATATTGGGATGAGTTCCTGGACAGTTGAGGAGAAGATAAAGAGTAATTCAGTACAGCTAATGAAGATTATTCTTTTCTTGTTCAACTTATTCACCCCTTATACCAGTGTTACAGGAAACAATCCCAGTGTAGATCCTCTGTGGATAGAGGTGCAAATGAAAAGATTCCCTTTCTTTTAATTTTTCTCTTTCTTACTTTTACATTTGCTCATGTATGAAGCAGTCATTCTCCTGTTGGATCTGACATGCTGGTATCCTCTCAGGCTCTGGGCTCCTGGGTGTGTAGTACTCAAGACTTGAAATCAAGATCCAGCATTGCATATGTTTAGGCTCTTATCCTAGGGGAGAAGGAGGATAGAGGAAATGGCACAGAAGGAAAAGAAGTAACTTCACTCAATAATCTACACCTAAAGCAAATCCTTTCCTTCTGTTTTGCATTGCTAGAATGAAATAAAGTTTCTGGGGTGGGATCTGACTCTAAATATGTAACTTTACTTATTTCCTCAGAAGGTTTTTTGTCATGAAACATACTGCTGAAATTACATATATTTTTGTCTGTGCATGTAGCCAGATACTTATAAAGATAGCATCCACATTTTTCCTGATCAGCACCTTCTGATCTACAAGAAGGAGGTTGCTGGTTTGGGTCAAAAAACCACTAGAGAGATACACTCTTAAACATAAATGAAGGGGTGTTTTTTTTTTTTTCTTTCTGGGCTTGCTTACATGTTTCATGGCACACAAGTTCTATCTCCTTCATATTGAAAGGACCTGTGACTCAGCTGCCCATGGCTCCCTGAGTCACTGTGGACAGCTGAAACCCCTTCTCTAAAATGCCCTTTTCAAAGCTACATTCAGTCTAAAGTCAAACTCTTTCAAGATTTAAACTAGGTATAATAAACATCATTCACCATAAAAATAAAAAATAAATGATATAATAAAAGTACATTCTTACACAGCTTCTATTTATAGCCTTTTAACCATATTTGGTCTCAGATCCTAGTCCTCTGAAGCATCTATTCAATATTCTTTAGCGTATGGCTTTTCATTGGATCATTTTTGTTGGCTCTTAACAGGTCTTGCAAGAAAAAAGATCTTTTTTAAAAACAGAAATAACCACTTCTCCTGGGTACGTTCTCTTCCAAGATGTACCTAGGAGACTAGTTGACTCAGCATCTGTTTTTAATTTCATTTAGCTTTAACTTTCAACTTGTTTCACCTGTGTGTGTGTCTTTTTATAACTTATGTGTGAACTGATTGCAGATGCTGCTTGATTTAGGAGCATCCTATCTGCCAATAAGCTAGAAACTTACTTCTCCTTAAACACTTTATTTAGAAATTGTTTGCCTAGGCTTTCTACAAGACAGATTAATTTGGAGATTCTTCAATCATCTAATGCTGTCAACACATAATGCTTGGCATTTATTTTGAAAGTGTGTATGTAAACTTCACAGCCAGAAAATCAGAAAGAAAATGGAAACTCACAAAATCCATTTCTACTCTGCAGTCCATTTGGTGATGAAACTAGAAAAGTATTGGTGCAGAGGGTTTTGTTGGTGAAGTGATCTATCTCTATTCCCCTAATGATACCCATTACTTAAAGTTATTGTATATGAGCTTAGGCTTTCAGCAGTAGGTCTTCCAAAGAGGTTCCCAGAGGAAAATGAGTTTTGGTCTTGCAGATGAAATTATTTTCAAGGAACCAAGATTATCCATGGATCTCAGGTGTTCCTAGCTCCCTTTTTATGGGAATGTTAAGAGAGAGCATGCTGACAGATCTGCCAGAAACTTCCATGTGAGAAAGAGTTGAGAACTGCAGCAACACTAATGGACAAACTGAAATAGAGGATCTAGGCATCTACTATTTGATACCTGAGTCAATAAACTAGGAAAAATTTTAACATATCTTGGCATGACCAGAAAAAACTGCAAAGACATAGGGAACTCTTCTGTTACTCAGTTATGTCTTTCTAAAGCTCCATGAGGTGTATAACAAAATCCATCTTTTATGTTATGCACTATGGATCATTTAGGGCTCCAGCACGCAATGGAACAGATGTCCGCTAGGCATTTTTGTGCAGAATGATGGTCAAGAAAAATGGTCATCAGTGGAATTGGCAGATACTATAAAATATTTTCTGTCTTCTATTTTATCAATATGAAAAAATGTGGTCACAAATATAATTTTACCTTATATGCTTATAAAGTCCTTTCCTGTGATATGTTTAACTAATGACCATGTTATCTTATCAGATTAGTTTTCTCTGTGTNTATCATGCTCAGCATATAAAGCTGGGGGAAGAAGAAGGAATGGGGGGGATGTTTGAAGTGATGGTATTTTGTCTTCCTAAGTAATCATTACATGTGATGGAGCCCTGCTTTCCTGGAGATGACTGAGTACCTCCCTGCTGATGGGAAGTTGTGAATTAATTCCTTGTTTTGTTTTTCTTGTGTGCATGGCTTTTGCTTTACTTATTAACCCATGTTTATCTCAATCCATGAATTTTCTCACTTTTACCCTCTAACTCCCTCCCCCTATCCCACGGTGGAGGAGTGAGTAAGTAGCTGTATGGTGTTTAGTTGCTGGCTAGTGTTAAACCATGACACTCTGTTTAGATACAATTTTCAGGTACTTGCAAGGAGGTTAGTTCTGTCTGGTAAGGAAATGATGAGGAAGCTTTTTGGGTTTGTTTGGGTTTTCAAACCCTGGCTGTATTAAATTTATAGTACAATTCACAAGCCCAGGTTGAAGTTTCATCCCCCCTTTTGAAACTAGGAAACATTAAACCCTTTTACAGGTTGCAGTAATCAGGCTAGGATTTCTCCAAATCATAATCTTCTGCTCAAGCAGAAGTGTCTCAAGTGTCTCCCCTATAAAGCTGGATAAAATGGAGACTTACCCCTATATGAGCTTTTAAAAATATCCTTAATACTGAGAGTTATCTGACACTATTACAAAAATACCAGCAGGAAGCAAACAGTTTCATACTAAGAGGGAATTTTTTTTAATTTTCTACTTATGAATTAAAAGCTATTTTATAATTGTCTTTTATCAGTACGGGATTCAAATTGAGTTAACGATTGACTCTTACTTGGTTAAAAGAAAGAAAGCTTGCAAAAAATAATGGTATGGTGGTGTTTTCTCTGGCCAGATGTTTTTTGTTGTTAGAAGCATTAGCAGGATATTTGCCCGTAGTTGTGGCAGAATCAGTATCTTTAATAGAGAAAATACATGCTGAGGAATAAATTGGGCAAAATATTACACTACAATGAATGGAGGTTGACGTATCTGCTGCTAAGTCTTAACTTACCCAGTGTGTGCTTATGCATCCTATCAAAGAGCTTGCCCGTATGAATGCAAAAACATTTTGTTAGAAAAGCATAGATGTTCAGAACACATAGTCACTACTTTTCAGTAAATAAATAAGCCTTCTCTTGGTCATTGAAGTCTATGAAATGCACTTTCTACAGTGTCAATGCCCATATACTTGGGAGCCAAGCTGTAAATGGAGCTCTCTCCTAATGCAGTACAACAGTGGGAAACCTTGAGAAGGGCAGAAGCTTGGGAAATTTCAAGCATTAGATAAAATGTTAGCAGCCCTTACAGTGTTTTCTGGGGGAAGAAAAAAAAAAATAGCAAGGGAAAGCTTTCCTTTATGCTTTTTCTGGTTTCACAGGAATGGTGATCCCTAAATGTATAGAACTGGAAGATGTATTAACAGAAGTATGGTTCCTCACTCCAGTATTGTAATGTTTATTCTTTCAATGTTTTATGTAGCAATTAGAAAAGCAAATCCTGCTTGTCCGAAATAACACTAAGGAGGACAGTGAGCTCTGATATACAGGGGATTTGTGTGCTCAGGACACAGGAATCAAAGTACTGAGAATTAATATACGTGAAAGACAGAGTCTGTGAGAGATCTCTGAAGAAACGGGAGGTCTATGATTCTCTCTACTGAAGAGTTGAGGCACTAACTGTTGAGTTTTTTGTTTTTTTTTTTAAGGTCAAACAGTAGTCACAAAGACTTATCTGTGAAGGGACTCCAAGGTATCTTTTCTTTTCATGAGGGCTTTGAAAACCTGACTTAAAAAAAGATTGTCCCCTCAGGAGATGTGCATGACTTATTGACCCTATATGTGACCTCTGGAAGTCACATATATTTGATGGAACTAAGACAATCCAAACCATTTCAGCTGAGGAAAACAGTGAATGCCTAAAAATGATATCAGAAATGGTGGCAGCCTAATGAAAGATCATGGTAACAATTTTCCCTTTGGTATGTACATACCGGGCACAGAAGAGACATACAGCACCATGTAAGGGTTTGTGCTTACATTTGTTTTTTCATAACTTCCACTATTTTCTTAAGGATGTTTTCCCACAGAGATGTTTTAGAGTAGTTATGTGGGCACAGCTTACTTTTATTTATATATGTTAAAAATATCAGCTTCTGTTGAGGAATAAAATGCTAGCTATGATTAATTTTTTCCTAGGTTTTGTTGGGTCAGATCCTTCATGAAATTTCAATGTTTATCATATTTACTTTTACCCACAGGGAATTTCATAGTTACACTTGTTTGTATGATTTCCTTTATTTTGTACTTAATCTAATTTTGTAGTCATTTAAATGCATTTCACTAAATATTTAATAATTATGTCATGGATTACATGCTTTATGGATGTAATACTTCACAAACACTCCTATTGATTTCATTTGTAGTGAGTCTTGTGTGAACATTGTTTGCTGTGCAATGTTTTTTAACTGTGTAAAAATCTCCCCACTTTCAAAACTTTTCTCCAGGTCTTTTATTGTCCAATATATTTTTCTCCTTTTTGTTTTTTGGGGATTTTTTGATAATTCATCTTCATGCTACGAGCATTGCATGACAAACAAATGGACCTAGGTTAACTGTTCTAAGACTTACTCTCTGTAGCACCATCCCTCTTCCCATTTCTGGTACTTCACTTCTGCAAGTAAGGTGTTGTGGTTTAGCCCTTGTTGGCAACCAAGCACCACAAAACCACTCGCTTAACCTTATCCCTGGTGGGATAGGGGAGAGAATATGAAGGGCTAAAGTAAGAAAACTTGTGGGATGAGATAAGAAAGGTTTAATAATTGAAATAAAATAGTAACAGCAATAAAAGTAATTGTAAGAGTAATAAAAACTGTAACGAAAAAGAGAAAAATGAGAGAGAGAAACAAAACCCAAGGAGGAAAAATATCAAGTGATGCAACCGTTCACCACCCACCAACAAATGCCCAGCCCATCCTCGAGCAGCGATCGCTGCCCCCTCGGACAACTCCTCCCAGTTTCTATGCTGAACATGACACCATATGGTATGGAATAGCCCTGTGGCTAATTTGGGTCAGCTGTCCTGCCTGTGTTCCCTCCCAGCTTCTTGTGCACCTGGCAGAGCATGGGAAGCTGAAAAAGAGTCCTTGACTGGTATAGACACTGCTTAAGAAAAACTAGAAACAACAGTGCGTTATCAGCATTATTCTCATCCGTAATCCAAAATGCAGTACTATGCTAGTTACTAGGAAGAAAATTAACTCTATCCTACCTGAAACCAGGACAGTATCCATCCCTTATTCTATACCATCTACATCATGCCCAGGTCTCACATTATCCAATAAATTCCAATTAATCACTACCACTTTCCCTGTCTTGATATGTATATACACAGATATCATTCCCTTAGGCTATGGGCCATCCTTGTGAAATGTCCATTGAGTTCATTCAGTCCATGACTTTGGGATCCGTCTGTTATAAGAGTCTTTCAGGGCAGGAG